>VDFB02168867.1:0-22050 GCA_007258455.2 Sequoia sempervirens
CCTCCAAGTGCACTACGCATAGAATAGTAGAGAAAATCCTATGACAAGAAAGATGAAATAAACTTCCCAAGAAAATTTAAACATCCCCTAACTTGGAGCAGCCATACCCAAATGAGGGGACAAAGACAAGCATAGAGAAACACAACCCAAGGAGTAGAGAAGCAACATGGGTACAAAGAGAATTCATAGAATTCATACCCTTCAAGCGAGACAAAGCAGAAGCAACCTCCAAGTGCACTACGCATAGAATAGTACAGAAAATCCTATGACAAGAAAGATGAAATAAACTTCCCAAGAAAACTTAAACATCCCCTAACTTGGAGCAGCCATACCCAAATGAGGGGACAAAGAAAAGCATAGAGAAACACAACCCAACAGTATCCTTCCCAGTGTACCAAACTTTCTTTGGCTTTGGTGCAACACACCCTCTGATACCACAGGTTTGTGTGGATACTAGACCTCGTGACCTCTTGCCTGCAACAAGATGCTTTAACCAATTGAGCTAGGCCCGCTCACCCCTAATTGCCATTTGAATATTTTAAAAAACCCAAACTTAAATATTAAACTTTCTTCACCACACAAATAAAAATAATTTAGTGGATAAAAATTAATTACCCTGGGATTCACAAAACCCCCAACTTAATATTAAATTAGCTGTATTAATATTAATTTAAATATATTAGATTTAATTGCCACTTCTAATATTAAAAAAATCCCAAATTTAAAGATTAAACTTTCTTAAGATAAAACTAATTTAATGGATTACTATTATTGTTAAATTCTTCATGATATACCTTAATATTATATTTAATTTAAAAAATTAAAACTAATTTAACTAAAATTAAAACTAATTTAATTGAATACTAATATTATTACATAAATTTGGGAAAAACAAAACCCTCTTAAGTAAAATCCTCTGTTTGTAGATGTTAAAGTAGAGTGAACTCCATTTCCTATACTTTTGATTATCTTTTTATAGCGACAAAAAGATGTGCACATTTCTTTTTAAAGCTTACTTGCCCCTTTTCACACTATTTCCAAAACTATTATATCATGACAATCATTTAAAGATTACTACTGTAGATTTTGGTTAGGAAGAATTAGCTAAATCATCATTCAAAATGTGTTGCTTATTATGAGAGCAACTTGAACGTGGATAATCTAAATTCTAATTTATTTCTAGTTACAATAGATATACTAATGCAAAAACCACATTTTCTTTTTCACACAAAACTAATTTAATAGATTCTAAACAAATTGAAAAATAATGCAGGAGAATTTAGAACATACCAACTGCCAAGAAAAACTAACTAAATTCTTATTTATTTCTAGTTACAATAGATATTACTAATGCCAAACTACAGTTTCTTTTTACACAACACTCCCCCTTAATTTCAACTGTAAATTTCTTTCATCTTTCCAACCAAATATTCAAACACTCTCAATTTGTTTACTTGTATAAATAATTCAAACCATCTTCAAAATATTCTTACTATCAACTCTCACCAATTCTTTCCAACTGCTGCCGCAATCCATCAAACTTTGATCATCAAATTGGAAATCCTCTCACTATCTATAGCTTTCAAATCACAAAATTTGCATAGATGTAGATCCCAACATGTATCTTTCACAAACTTTCCCTTTTACAATGTGAACATTGATGCATTTTCTTGAACAAATTTTCTTGATCCTATAAAATTTCCTTTACCTATAATATATCCAAGACCTTCATATTTTAGTCTCATAACGGGTCCAATTGGTTCTTTTATTCCTTGTGCATTTTTTCCTAATCCTTCACCTTTATAACCTATTCTTTGCATTAATCTCAAACCAACATTTTTTCATGACAATTATTAAGATTTACATTATCATCTTCACATTCTTGTTTTATACGTTCTTTATCAAAAACAATACTTGCCATATCACACAAACTACTTGATTTATCAACAAAAGAACACATATCTTCAATACAACAAGCAACATCACTTACCAATGGCTTTGTAAACATTTATTTTCTTCTTTCAGCTTTCATAATTCTTCCTTCTGTAAACAATTTTCTTCTTCTAACAATTTTAGCATTTCCTCAAAATCTTCTTTCTTTTTCTTGATTTCATCAAAGAATTTTAATTTTTCTTCTAACTCTTAATTCTTTCTTTTAACATAATTCAATTCCTTTTCTAATTTGTCAATTTCACACAAATTCTCATATCTTTCTTTTCCAATTTTTTTTATATCTGCTACCAATTGTGAATTACATTTTTTAATTTCTATCACTTCCTCCTCCAAAACCTTTTTCTCCTTTTTTACTCTTTTGCCTATCTTTCCCATTAAAATAAGTTTGATTAAACTCTTCTAATTCTGCTCTAGTGATTTCTTCTTTTCCTAGAGCACCTCCTCTCTTCTTTACACAATTTCCTCCTACAAACTTTCTCTAAAACTCGACGGTGGCATTCAAACTCTTTCCTCTTGCAATTTATAGGTTGTCTTCTACAAATCTCTTAAAATGATGAACATTGATCTCTTTTTCTACAACTTCTTTTGGCAGTTACACAAATACAATAATTCTCTCCAAAACAGAGTTGTGATTTACTTTTAGCAATAAAAACTGATCATATATCTTTATTTTTTGTAGCGACTTTCTTCCAATACAAATTGCCTCAGAGATCTCTACAAATCTATTTCCAAACACACAATCAAGCTTTTCAAAATAAAATTAATTATCTTTTCCAACAGCCTAAGAAACATTTTCTACACTTATTCTTTTGCATTACAAATGATGCAATCTGCAATCTGAGAACAACCTTTTTTTTTTAATTTCTAGATCTGCAACCTTTTAAATCTGTGTCGGAAACAAAACTTCTATCTACATCATTCTTCTCTAACTTCTCTTGAATCTGCAATCCTCTGTATGGCGGCTCTTGTGTGACTGCAAAATCAGCCTAACAAATCAACAGCTCCTTCACCATGTTTTCTTCCAGCTGCAGCTTCACTTCAACATTGATTATCAAATTATATTTCAGATCTTCACCATAGAACCTCCCTGGCTCTGATACCAGTTTGATGGTATTGAATGAAGAATTATCAAAACACATAACACATTGAAATCTATAAAGCACAAAAATATTAACATACCATGCTGCTGCACAACTTCTATTACTTCATAAAAAACATTTACATCATACCTCTTTTATAGAGGAGTTTAGATTTTACAAAAAACAATTAAAACATACCAGCTACAGAAAAAACTAACAAAATTCTAATTTATTTCTAGTTACAATAGATATACTAATGCAAAACTACAGTTTCTTTTTTACACAAAACTAATTTTAACAGATTCTAAACAAACTGAAAAATAATGCAGGAGAATTTAGAAATTTCCTTCCAACATGAAAAATAACCATTTCTTCATGTTTGTTTACCAAACGGTAACACTAATCTCGGACTGTAGTCAAATTCCTCTAAGATCTAAAATAACAACAAATTCCCAGAAAAATATATTTAAGGCAGGAGAGTTCACATACAATGTATATGCCATCGTTACTGCACATACCTGCATTTTATGTTACACAAAAGTACACACCCATTAATAAAATACATTGTTTTAAATTCAGAAAAACTTATAATTGGTCTTAAACTGCATTTTAGGTTTACTGTTTCACAGTGTATTCTTTTAAAATCTGGTATTTTTAATCATCAGATAATTTAATCAACTGCTACTAAAAAGTCTCTGAGGTTTCTATTTAATGCAGGCACAAATTAATAGTGAGAAAGAACATACATGAGCCACCCAGTTTTATTGCATTGGCATCTCCTGTACATGCACAAGTTATTTGTGAGCAACAGAAACAATAAACTCAATGCCCTAAGAAAAGAAAATAAAAACTCTATTCTCTTTAGTATTATTTCTATATGTTTTCTTCCAATATAGATTTATTATAGCCACGAAAGACTAAAACATGTCTGTTTAATCCCTGATTCCTGCTCAATCTTGTCCAACACAGTGATTTGTATACTTTTACACTGTTGCTATGACTTACACAACCTGGTCTAGGTTTAGATTGTTATTCAGAAACAGATTGAACATCGTTAAACCGTATTGTGAAGGGTTACCATATCTCTATTTATATACACCAAAAAGAAATCCCAAAGCCCTACGGATTGAAAAATCTGTTTACCAGAGCAAGAATACTTCAAATAAAAGCAGCATCTTGTGAATAGATGGTATGCATATCTTTACTTCTTGAACAGAAAAGTACTTTAAGGAACTAAACTAAGGAGGAGAAGACAAACTAACCTGAGGAGGAGATATAGAATAAGGGAGAGAAGGAAAATACAGCTTCCTGAGAATTCCTTTCGAGCCATTGTTAGACGTTGCACCAAACAACCTTTGTAGGCTGCGTAGCAGATCAACAAACACAAATAAACTGCTCAAACTATGAACAATCTTAGTGTAATAAGGGTTTATATTGGCTTTTATTTTGGTAGTTTGTTTAAAGATTTTCTCAATATGAACAATCTTAGTGTAATAAGGGTTTATATCTGGTTAGGCAACACGTTTCTTTCCCAAGCATCCTATGGAGATTATGGTCCAATTGTTTTAGCCTAACTTTCTTATTCTTTTCTTCATCGACTTTTGTTTTGGTGGTTTTTTTTAACATACTCTCAACATGAACAATCTTAGGGTAATAAGGGTTTATATCTTGTAGTTAGGTTTGAAGGGTTCCTCTTCTTATAGCCATTGTCCCTCTTCACATATGGATTTTCAAGATTTTTTTGGAATTGGTGTGTTTGGATATTTTTAAAGACTGGGAGTCCTATTTTGCATTTTCAAGATTTTTTGGAATTGGTGCGCTGGCATGCTTTTTAAGACTGACAATCCTACTTTGTAATCAGTGGTTGTTTTAATTTTTTTGTCTTTATATTAAAAAAATATTTAATGGAAGCTATGGTTCAATTGTATAAAAAGATGTAAAATTTAACAATAAATACATATTATTTAATTTTAATACAATAAGGTGTAAAAGTATTATTGATTGTTTTGTCATTGAATTGTTCATAATAAAAGATAATTTTACCCTTCCTATTGATTAATTAATTAGAAATAAGACCCAAACAATAAATATTAAATTAATTTGTAAAAGTTAAATACATTAAATATGATGTTAGGTTTTGAATTTGAAGGGATGAATATATTTGTAACAAAGTAGCATACCTATCGTTAAAATTTGTGAAGAAATGGTTTTCTCCAAGCATGTATTTAAATTTTATGTGACAAAATATAGTTTTTTGTATATCTATACATATAGGTTTCTATATAATCTCTTGAATACATCTACCAAAAATGTAGATATAAATTTTGAGTTATTTTTATTTACTTATAGTTTTTTTCTTTTCCACTTAAGACTTATTTTATAGTTCTTTTATATACTAAATAGTGTTTTTTAATAACTTACTTTAGAATTATTTATGTTTTATATATTAATATTTACTCAAACAATTATTTTATAATTTACTTTAAATATGTGTAGTTATGATTTTAGTATATACAAAATAATATTAATTCTCAATGCAATAAATTTTAACATAAATTTAGCCTAATTAAGTAAATGTATATAAATAAAGTCACAATTAACCTTCATTTAAATACTCCATTGAAATTTGATAATAGCAATAGACGAATATTAAAAAATTACATTAAAAAGGATGAACCACTTAGCTTTAGGAATTATGACAAAGAAATAAGTGTTAATGCTATACAAAATTTAGTCACTTTCACCCAACAAACATTTCTTATGATATGACCATTTTTTGCAATTGTAATAGATGATGTTGTGGATTGAATCCATGCTGCTCAATGACAAAAATGAGTTCTTGAGAAATGGCATAATCCATGATGTTGATCTTGTAACTTGTGAGATTAATTTCTAATTGTAAGTTCTTGCAACATTTTTTTTCCTTCATCACTAGGATCTAATCGTATATATGGCTTAGCGAAGTTTAAAAACTAACTTAGAGAACTATTTTATTGTGAGGGATAAATTCTTCATAGTTAACCCCCTAATAGATTTATATTTGATAAGTGATGGGTGTGTGCAAGAAGCTGAGTCCACTTTTTGGCCAAAAAGTGGAAGTGTTTTCCCTGATTTTCAGCATTTGACACATTTTACCTTAAAATTTGAAGCACTTAGATTAAAAAAGTCACTAATCATAAAATGTAGTACTCGGAGTTTAGTTTCCAAATATATTGAGTTTCAATAGGCATTTCTAAAAACCACTGTTTAAAAGTCACTTGTTTTTACCATACCATGCACGTGTACAACATCCATATTTTGACCTAAATTATCTTATTTATCTAAATCCTTTTGGGAAAAGATTTGTGACTCATTGAAGCTTGTTCTCGATATTTTTTTTAATTTTTTATTGAATACATGTTTTTGTGACTCATTGAAGCTTGTTCTCGATATTTTTTTTAATTTTTTATTGAATACATTTTTTTTTGTTAATTTTTTACTAGGCATATTTGTCATTTTGAAAAATTGTCGTGTAACGCATAAGATGACCTTAACTTATCATTTTTTGATTTTTTTTCTTAAATTGAAAAGAATATTCTAAAGTTTGTTCTTGTGCAATCCATTCGTCAAAATGTTATGTTGATCAAAAGTTATTAAAATATTTAAAAACCCTAATATTTAAATTTTATGGACTAGTTTCATTAGAAATTAATTGAAAAATAAAAAAAATAATCCAATTGTAAAATAAATTATATATTTCGAATCTACATTGTCTCATCTAAAATGGGTTTTAATTTCATTATAAAATTGTCAACAAAAGTTGTCAGCCATATGTCTAAACTGGGTATTTTTCTCTTACATTGTTAGGACCTTCAACTTGAGGTAAACAGGTTGAAGGCCTAGGTTGGATTCCCAATGTTTTTCCCGAACCAAAATACAAGGAAAAAACCCGCCTACAAAACCCAAGTTGAAATTTTTTGGAAACGAGATCCCGTTTTGTAAAAGCGGGATCCTGTTTTTAAAAATGAGATCCCATTTTCAAAATCACCAAAACCATTTCTTTTTGGAAAATTTTCACGGGATCGTATTGAAAATTTTCCAAAGCGTAAATTCTCAAAATGGAAAATTTTCAAATCGGATACCATTTTGGCTTCCACTTTTGGAAATTTCCGTTTTGGAAAAAATTTCAATACAAGATCCGTTTGAAAATTTTCCAAAAATGAAAATTTTTAAAAGCGGGATCCCATTTTTAATTTAGGCTCGGGATCCCGAAGCTAGACAGCATCCCGTTTCTTAGAAGCGGGATCCCGTTTTTGCAATGTCCAATTTTTTTTGGCTAAGGCAAAAACTTCCACATTTCGTGGACTCAACTTCTTGCACTTACCCTGCTTTCGGACCCCGTTGTGATTATGAATGCTCTTGATGCTAAAAATGTGTAGGTTTTCATTATTCCTTCAATTGAGCCACCTCTTTTGATGTCCCTTTTGGATGTCCTGCCTTTCCTAAAACCCGTAGATATGTTAAATACTTCGGTGGTATCCACTACAGTTTTCTCTTACTCCTCCACCTCTCCACCTCTCACCTTGTCTTTGGGGAGTTCATGTTCCCCAATGGAGGAGAAGGTGGAGAGTGGTCCTTCTAGCAATGAAGGATGTAATAGGAGTCCTCTTTCAGAAAGTGGTCCCACACAGACTTGTTCTATCTTAGTAACAGAACATGTCCCGGCTTCCCCTTAGTTTGTCATTCCTCCTAAATCACTTAGTCAGCCTAGCAATGAATCTCGAGAAAAATCTTCTCCATCTATTGAGGTGAAACATGGTACTTATGTAAAGTGCATGTTTAACTCTCTAGACGAAATTCCATCCTTGTCAGCGATTTTGCAAAATCACTGGTCACCTTAGCTCCATAAGATATTAGTGGAGGAGACCTACCAGAGAGTTCTTCCATAGCCCTTGTTGTAGGAGGGCCAGATGCTCCTCCTCTTAACATTCCACCACTGAAAGCTCATCCTCCTTCCCCCTACGATAATCTAGAGTGGGAAGTAGACAACATGTTAGTCGGCCAGTCTTAGGGGGAGGCCTCTTTTTTATCTTTAGATTAGATGTGTGTGTGTTGTGATGTGTTCCCTCATGATCCTTGTCACCCTTCTTGGTGCTTGGATATAGTCATGCTTTTTGTGTTGTAAACCTTTTTCTATTTGTATCATCATTCTTCCATGTTTTTGATTGACTTTCGTCAAAATTGGGGATGATGCAAGGAATTGGGGGCATTTAGGTTTCCCTTCCATGTTGACCCAATTTTTTATTTTCACTTTGGCTTCTTATGCATTCTTCACATGGTATGATATAGTAGGGGGTTGATGACCGTTCATTTTATATAATATTATTATACATATATATTAATGAGCAGTTCTGAGCCTGAAATATAAGGCTACCCCAATGGCCTTTGTGTTATTATCTTTTTTCTATTTTCTTATCTTTCTCTCTTCTTTGCTTGAGTTGTCCCTCTCATGTGTGACAACGCCACTTCTATAACACTTTTATTTTTAGAAACACATTCTTTTCCAATGAATCTATTATTGAGAATCTTCACAAACTCCTTTTTAGCATCGCATTCTCAACTTGAAACCCTAACGGAATGTGTTTCCTTCATCATGGGTTCGTAAAGAAAGAACTTGAGAACCTTCACCTTGCAAGGGGGCATTTTCTTCCTTTTGAATTCCTTGATGAAATGAGCATCTTTCGAAAAGACTCCTTTATGATGAATTGATTCGAGAAAGAAACATCTCTTCCACACTTTCAAATAATGCATCCCTTGAATGGACCCCTTCCTTCACACCGGTTTCCCAAGGGACCCGTTTGAAACCTTTCCAATCTATCAACGGTTTGCATGAATATTTGCTTCCTTTCTTGCATGGCCACTTTCAGACATATTCTACTTGTGAGTAAGCATGTCGCTTCACAAATTCTTCTGTGAAGCCGCTTTCTAACTCAGTAGAGTCCCCTTTTTTGGGTTTCCTCCATATGAGAGATCTTGGGGGATACCTTCCCTACAAGTCTAAGGGTCTGTAGGGTGCTTTCTTTGGGTTTCCTCCATGTGAGAGATCTTGGGGGATGCATCCTTGTAGGTTTGTGGCTCTATAGGGTGCTTCTTCTGAGTTTCCTCCATGTGAGAGATGTTGGGGTTCCCTCCCCTACAGGTCTGGGAGTCTATAGGGTGCTTTCTTTCTCAATTTCCTCTATGTAAGAGATCTTGGGGTATACCTACCTATAGGTCTACGGGTCTGTAGGGCACTTCCTCTGAGCTTCCTCCATTCGAGAGATCTTGGGGGTTGCTCCCCTACACATCTCCAGGTCTGTAGGACAATTGTTTTTCTCGATTTTCCTTCATGTGAGAGATCTTGGAGGACACATTCCTTGTAAGTCTGTAGGTTTATAAGACAAATTTTTTGGTATCCTTCATGTGAGAGACCTTTGAGGATACTTTCCTTGCAAGTCTGTGGGTCTATAAGGTGCTTTTCTTAGTATCCTTCATGTGAGAGATCTTAGAGGATACCTTCCTTGTAGGTCTACAGGTCTGTAAGACACTTTTCTCAAGGCTTCCTTCATGTGAGAGATCTTGGGGGTCACCTCCTTGCAAGTCTATGAGCCTATAAGACACTTTCATTCTACAACTTCATAGTTCTGCAGGGCTATGATGTCCTTTACTTGTCCTATGCTCTCGAGTTTGCTAAATCATTGTCTACTTCCTCAATGGTTCAAGTATACATTTCTAACCCTATTCACTCTTCGATCTACTTTATCAAAGCACTCATCAGTATTTGTGCTTTCTAAAGTCATCGAAAAACATATAGGTGCAAAATTTCACCACTTAAGAAAATTCCCCTTTTACACTTCCTCACCTTAGAAAACCAAATCCAAAAGAAAAATTCTACATCATCCCATTGCCTTTGTTCCACTTAGCATTTTTCTTCCCTGTTAGTAGAAGAATATTTGTCAGGATGCCCACGCACTGCATAGATTTTCATGTGGCAAAATCACGTCCCTAACAGATTCCTACATCTGAAGCTGGAAGAGGCATTACAGTTCCCATTGGGGTTGGTTTGTAATATCCCTCTTTGATAAACTGACCTCAAATATGGCAGATTCTCTCCTTCCTTCAAAAAAACTCTTCCTTCATTCATTCTATCTACTCCACATCCTCTAGCAATCTTCTACACACTCTCTTTTGGCACTTACAAGCATTTTCTCCATTCCCAATAGTAGTCTAGCACTTCATAGAAACAACAACAACACTCCATCAACTGTACAAAGCAAGTGTGGAACAAGCCATTGCAGTAGGGGCTTGAGGTTTTGGAACACCTCCCTTGATCATAGTTGAGGTTGTGGTGATTGTTCAAGCTCTCTTTTCTCCTCCATTAGCTAGTGAGCTCTTGGTGGAGGTGGTAACGTTTCGCTCCTCTCCTTTGCGATTTGGTTGAGTAGCTTGTTACTTTTTTGTAGTGTTACTTGTTTTTTCTCCTTCTCTACTTCTTTATCGTATATTTCTGCATCATTGCTATCTTGGCTATCTGTGGAGGTGGAAACACCAAAATGGAGGTCTGACTGAGGTAGAACCCTATAGCTTCCAACATTTTTCCCTCTTTCTTGTGTGTAGGTGGACGTGCTTTTTGGAGGTAGCTAGTGAAAGAGCATCTTTGTGAGATTATCCTTGTTACCTTAGCCTTCATGTATTTACTCTATCATGTTTTTTCTTATCTTTCCTACTTCATAGTTCTATTCTATTCATTTATAAGTGACTAGCTAGGTCGTCAGCTCATTTTCTAGCAGTTTGTACTATGTTTTTGGTCCTTTGGTCGTACAGACACTAGCACACCCGAGAGATGCCAACGTTTTGCACTGTCATCCTAAAATTGCACTTTTGTCTTTAGGCAAAGAGTTACCTAAGGTACAGTTTTGAACCCAACAACTAGCTCGCTTAGCCCCAATATTGATTTCAGGTTTGCAGAGTGATTGAAGGGCATTATGGTCCTCATCATTCTGGTCCCTCATTTCAAACATCCCTTTAGAGTGAGGTAAGTTAGGGTAGCCTTCTGCTCTTGACTCTCCATGACCTGGGGCCTTGACGTGGTTGGTCTCCCTCTCTTACATCTTCATATAAACTTTGATCGCATGCTTGAAATCACTGATCAAATATAAATCTATTCTATCAAGGGGGTTAACTATGAAGAATTTATCCCTCACAATAAAATAGTTCTCTAAGTTAGTTTTTAAACTCCGCTAAGCCATATATACGATTAGATCCTAGTGATCAAGGAAAAAAAGTGTTGCAAGAACTTACAATTAGAAATTAATCTCACAAGTTACAAGATCAACATCATGGATTATGCCATTTCTCAAGAACTCATTTTTGTCATTGAGGAGCATGGATTCAATCCACAACAACATCTATTACAATTGCAAAAAATGGTCATATCATAAGAAATGTTTGTTGGGTGAAAGTGACTAAATTTTGTATAGCATTAACACTTATTTCTTTGTCATAATTCCTAAAGCTAAGTGGTTCATCCTTTTTAATGTAATTTTTTAATATTCGTCTATTTCTATTATGAAATTTCAATGGAGTATTTAAATGAAGGTTAATTGTGACTTTATTTATATACATTTACTTAATTAGGCTAGATTTATGTTAAAATTTATTGCGTTGAGAATTAATATTATTTTGTATATACTAAAATCATAACTACACATATTTAAAGTAAATTATAAAATAATTGTTTGAGTAAATATTAATAAATAAAACATAAATAATTATAAAGTAAGTTATTAAAAAACACTATTTAGTACATAAAAGAACTATAAAATAAGTCTTAAGTGGAAAAGAAAAAAACTATAAGTAAATAAAAATAACTTAAAATTTATATCTACATTTTTGGTAGATGTATTCAAGAGATTATATATAAACCTATATGTATAGATATAAAAAAAACTATATTTTGTCACATAAAATTTAAATACATGCTTGAAGAAAACCATTTCTTCACATATTTTAACGATAGGTATGCTACTTTGTTACAAATATATTCATCCCTTCAAATTCAAAACCTAACATCATATTTAATGTATTTAACTTTTACAAATTAATTTAATATTTATTGTTTGGGTCTTATTTCTAATTAATTAATCAATAGGAAGGGTAAAATTATCTTTTATTATGAACAATTCAATGACAAAACAATCAATAATACTTTTACACCTTATTGTATTAAAAATAAATAATCTGTATTTATTGTTAAAATTTACATCTTTTTATACAATTGAACCATAGCTTCAATTAAATATATTTTTAATATAAAGACAAAAAAAATTAAAACAACCACTGATTACAAAGTAGGATTGTCAGTCTTAAAAAGCATGCCAGCGCACCAATTCCAAAAAATCTTGAAAATTCAAAATAGGACTCCCAGTCTTTACAAATATCCAAACACACCAATTCCAAAAAAATCTTGAAAATCCATATGTGAAGAGGGACAATGGCTATAAGAAGAGGAACCCTTCAAACCTAACTACAAGATATAAACCCTTATTACCCTAAGATTGTTCATGTTGAGAGTATGTTAAAAAAAACCACCAAAACAAAAGTCGATGAAGAAAAGAATAAGAAAGTTAGGCTAAAACAATTGGACCATAATCTCCATAGGATGCTTGGGAAAGAAACGTGTTGCCTAACCAGATATAAACCCTTATTACACTAAGATTGTTCATATTGAGAAAATCTTTAAACAAACTACCAAAATAAAAGCCAATAAAGAAAAGAATAAAAATGTTATGCTAACAAAATTGAACCATACCCTCCATAGAATGCTTGGGAACGAAACGCGTTCGGTGTGGCTTGACCAGTTCACGCGCAACATAGGAATATGCATATCTTCAGTCTAGGGTGGCTACTCATTAATTACAGGCCTTTAGTCGGTGGGCCTTCTCTATTTATTTGCGCTCGTTGCTCTTGTCTTACATAGTTTGAGCAGTTTATTTGTGTTTGTTGATCTGCTACGCAGCCTACAAAGGTTGTTTGGTGCAACGTCTAACAATGGCTCGAAAGGAATTCTCAGGAAGCTGTATTTTCCTTCTCTCCCTTATTCTATATCTCCTCCTCAGGTTAGTTTGTCTTCTCCTCCTTAGTTTAGTTCCTTAAAGTACTTTTCTGTTCAAGAAGTAAAGATATGCATACCATCTATTCACAAGATGCTGCTTTTATTTGAAGTATTCTTGCTCTGGTAAACAGATTTTGCAATCCGTAGGGCTTTGGGATTTCTTTTTGGTGTATATAAATAGAGATATGGTAACCCTTCACAATAGGGTTTAACGATGTTCAATCTGTTTCTGAATAACTATCTAAACCTAGACCAGGTTGGGTAAGTCATAGCAACAGTGTAAAAGTATACAAATCACTGTGTTGGACAAGATTGAGCAGGGATTAAACAGACATATTTTAGTCGGTCGTGGCTATAATAAATCTATATTGGAAGAAAAAATATAGAAATAATACTAAAGAGAATAGAGTTTTTATTTTCTTTTCTTAGGGCATTGAGTTTATTGTTTCTGTTGCTCACAAATAACTTGTGCATGTACAGGAGATGCCAATGCAATAAAACTGGGTGGCTCATGTATGTTCTTTCTCACTATTAATTTGTGCCTGCATTAAATAGAAACCTCAGAGACTTTTTAGTAGCAGTTGATTAAATTATCTGATGATTAAAAATACCAGATTTTAAAAGAATACACCGTGAAACAGTAAACCTAAAATGCAGTTTAAGACCAATTATAAGTTTTTCTGAATTTAAAACAATGTATTTTATTAATGGGTGTGTACTTTTGTGTAACATAAAATGCAGGTATGTGCAGTAACGATGGCATATACATTGTATGTGAACTCTCCTGCCTTAAATATATTTTTCTGGGAATTTGTTGTTATTTTAGATCTCAGAGGAATTTGACTACAGTCCGAGATTAGTGTTACCGTTTGGTAAACAAACATGAAGAAATGGTTATTTTTCATGTTGGAAGGAAATTTCTAAATTCTCCTGCATTATTTTTCAGTTTGTTTAGAATCTGTTAAAATTAGTTTTGTGTAAAAAAGAAACTGTAGTTTTGCATTAGTATATCTATTGTAACTAGAAATAAATTAGAATTTTGTTAGTTTTTTCTGTAGCTGGTATGTTTTAATTGTTTTTTGTAAAATCTAAACTCCTCTATAAAAGAGGTATGATGTAAATGTTTTTTATGAAGTAATAGAAGTTGTGCAGCAGCATGGTATGTTAATATTTTTGAGCTTTATAGATTTCAATGTCTTATGTGTTTTGATATTTCTTCATTCAATACCATCAAACTGGTATCAGAGCCAGGGAGGTTCTATGGTGAAGATCTGAAATATAATTTGATAATCAATGTTGAAGTGAAGCTGCAGCTGGAAGAAAACATGGTGAAGGAGCTGTTGATTTGTTAGGCTGATTTTTCTGTCACACAAGAGCCGCCATACAGAGGATTGCAGATTCAAGAGAAGTTAGAGAAGGAAGAATTATCAAAGCTGAAAGAAGAAAATAAATGTTTACAAAGCCATTGGTAAGTGATGTTGCTTGTTGTATTGAAGATATGTGTTCTTTTGTTGATAAATCAAGTAGTTTGTGTGATATGGCAAGTATTGTTTTTGATAAAGAATGTATAAAACAAGAATGTGAAGATGATACTGTAAATCTTAATAATTGTCATGAAAAAAATGTTAGTTTGAGATTAATGCAAAGAATAGGTTATAAAGGTGAAGGATTAGGAAAAAATGCACAAGGAATAAAAGAACCAATTGGACCCGTTATGAGACTAAAATATGAAGGTCTTGGATATATTATAGGTAAAGGAAATTTTATAGGATCAAGAAAATTTGTTCAAGAAATGCATCAATGTTCACATTGTAAAAGGGAAATTTTGTGAAAGATACATGTTGGGATCTACATCTGTGCAAATTTTGTGGTTTGAAAGCTATAGATAGTGAGAGGATTTCCAATTTGAAGATCAAAGTTTGATGGATTGCGGCAGCAGTTGGAAAGAATTGGTGAGAGTTGATAGTAAGAAGATTTTGAAGATGGTTTGAATTATTTATACAAGTAAACAAATTGAGAGTGTTTGAATATTTGGTTGGAAAGATGAAAGAAATTTACAGTTGAAATTAAGGGGGAGTGTTGTGTAAAAAGAAGCTGTAGTTTGGCATTAGTAATATCTATTGTAACTAGAAATAAATAAGAGTTTAGTTAGTTTTTCTTGGCAGTTGGTATGTTCTAAATTCTCCTGCATTATTTTTCAATTTGTTTAGAATCTATTAAATTAGTTTTGTGTGAAAAAGAAAATGTAGTTTTTGCATTAGTATATCTATTGTAACTAGAAATAAATTAGAATTTAGTTAGTTTTTTCTATAGTTGGTATGTTTTAATTTTTTTTTGTAAAATCTAAACTCCTCTATAAAAGAGGTATGATGTAAATGTTTTTGATGAAGTAATAGAAGTTGTGCAGCAGCATGGTATGTTAATATTTTTGTGTTTTATATATTTCAATGTGTTATGTGTTTTGATATTTCTTCATTCAATAGCATCATTTCAAGTGCCTTTGCAAATTGCATTTTAACGGTTAAATGTGATTTCCCTTTATAGGAAAGGGTGTCCAATACAACATGAGTGGTGGCTTGGTTTCTTAATCGTAACCAATTGTTTGGGTGAGGTTAGCTTTATTGGGATTTAGAGTCATTATTTGTGCCATGCACAAAACACCTGTGTGCATTTAAGAATTTATTATTGTTAAACAATTTTTTAAATATTAATATGTTATTTAAATATAATATATCATGGGCATTGTGGGTTGTTTGCATTATATTTGAATGAATGAATGAATGATTTTAATAACGTCTACGAGACAATCAACCTATGGGTCCTAGAGTCTAATATTTAAAAATATTCAGGTTCCTTCCAGTGTCCGCTTTCCTATTATGAATCTTGATAAGGAAGCTAGTTGTCTTGAGAAGTCTTGCCTCTTTAAAGAGGTCATTTAGATTATCCACGTTCAAGTTGCTCTCATAATAAGCAGCACATTTTGAATGATGATTTAGCTAATTCTTCCTAACCAAAATCTACATTAGTAATCTTTAAATGATTGTAATGATATAATAGTTTTGGAAATAGTGTGAAAAGGGGCAAGCAAGCTTTAAAAAGAAATGTGCACATCTTTTTGTCGCTATAAAAAGATAATCAAAAGTATAGGAAATGGAGTTCACTATACTTTAACATCTAGAAACAGAGGATTTTACTTAAGAGGGTTTTGTTTTTCCCAAATTTATGTAATAATATTAGTATTCAATTAAATTAGTTTTAATTTTAGTTAAATTAGTTTTAATTTTTTAAATTAAATATAATATTAAGGTATATCATGAAGAATTTAATAATAATAGTAATCCATTAAATTAGTTTTATCTTAAGAAAGTTTAATCTTTAAATTTGGGATTTTTTTAATATTAGAAATGGCAATTAAATCTAATATATTTAAATTAATATTAATACAGCTAATTTAATATTAAGTTGGGGGTTTTGTGAATCCCAGGGTAATTAATTTTTATCCACTAAATTATTTTTATTTGTGTGGTGAAGAAAGTTTAATCTTTAAGTTTGGGTTTTTTAAAATATTCAAATGGCGATTAGGGGTGAGCGGGCCTAGCTCGATTGGTTAAAGCATCTTGTTGCAGGCAAGAGGTCACGAGGTCTAGTCTCCACACAAACCTGTGGTATTAGAGGGTGTGTTGCACCAAAGCCAAAGAAAGTTTACCAGAAAGTTTACCAGGTACACTGGGAAGGATACTGTTGGGTTGTGTTTCTCTATGCTTGTCTTTGTCCCCTCATTTGGGTATGGCTGCTCCAAGTTAGGGAATGTTTAAGTTTTCTTGGGAAGTTTATTTCATCTTTCTTGTCATAGGATTTTCTCTACTATTCTATGCGTAGTGCACTTGGAGGTTGCTTCTGCTTTGTCTCGCTTGAAGGGTATGAATTCTATGAATTCTCTTTGTACCCATGTTGCTTCTCTACTCCTTCCATCATTTGTTCCTGCTTGTTGTTTTCTTTGTCTCCCTAGGGGGTCTTCGATTTTGTTGTGGGTTTGGGTTCTCTAGATTTTGTAAATCAATTTTGGCATTTTACATCAAATTTTTAGTTTTCATGTTGAGCTCATTGCCTTCTTTTTCTTTCATAGGTTTTTTTGCTTGTCCTTAGCTTGAATTTACCTTCTTGCATAAGTTTTTTGTTGGAAAATCTATTTTTTTTCTTTTGCTAGTGGATATGTTTGTTGGACCGTTTGTGTATCTTAGTCTTGGCTTCTTGATGGCTTTGGTTTCTTTACTACTCATCTCCCATGTACTTGTCCTCACATTGTGGTTGGGGATTGGTAGGTTTTCTCATAGGCCCTCATGGGATTGTGGTGCTCTTGGCGCCTTTATGGTCAGTGCTCTGTTCTATGTGGCATTTTCTAGTGGTTGGTTGATTGTTGGACCATCTGTGCTTCGCAGTCTTGGTTTCATGATGGATAATTTAGTTGTTTTACTACTCATCTCCCCTATTCATGTCCTTGCTATGAGGTGGGGTTTGATGTTTATTTGGTTGTTGGGTTCACTTCTTTTGTGTTTTCTTTTGTGTTGCTCTATTCCCGTGTTGGGTGGTTGAGCCCAGTGATAAATTTAAGAAATCCCCCTCAAAAAATGATATAAAAAATTACTGAATCTTCCCATTTTTTTGGAAAAAATATTAATTTTATTCGTTATTTTTTTTACATCACTAAAATTTTGTAGAAAATATTGGTGAATCCTGAAAAATAATAGGAAAATACATTAATCATGATGGAGAATCCATTCAATCTAAAAATAATTCTCATTGAAAAGTAGGGTCCTAAGGGTGGAAATTATTGATGGGTTTAAGGGGTAGACAATAATATTTACTTGTCACCATTGTTTTAAAATATGATATAATGACCCTTATTATATTCTACAAGGTAAAATGTACCCATGATCTATAGTTCTCATTGGGCTCAAAATTGCTTTTAGATCATTGATCTAGTGACCCTCATTGTACTCTCTGAGGTAAAATATACCCACATTCTATATGCTCATAAGACCCAAAATTATGAGCCCCATCCATATAATAGATTATGGGTGCATTTTACCTCATGCAATACAACAAGGGCCATTAGATTATACTATAAATCAATGTTAGAAACTAAAGATTAGAAATATGGTCCTAAATAAACTAATAATTATGATATATACTATTGGAAAATTAATATAAATTTCTACTATAATTCATAAAGTTTAGGTGAATATGATCTAATCATGTATTGAATATTGTGGTGAATTTTTTAGTTAAGATTTTTGATAAAATAATTTCTTTTGTGATTTAAATATGACTATAATAAAATTTTGTAAAAATGTGGCAATTCAAGTTGCGTTATAGCTCAAACTATTAGCCAAATTTGGATTCCCAAATTTCAACTATTAGCCAATTGGTGAATATTAGGCATTAAAAAGATCACTAGTTGAGCCCTTATTTAAATCTGCAAGGTCTCTTTCATGATTTCCAAATCTGTGTTGGGGACATTAGTATTGTAGTGGTTTGTTGATGTATGGGTTTTTTGTGCTTCTCAGCCTGCTCCTCCTACTCCCATTCAAGAGCCTATCCATCCACTGGAAACAACTATGGAGGACACTCCCATGGTTGATCATAAGCCTTTTGTTCCTTTGTAGCCTCTAGCCTCTAGCTTGAAGATTCATAGAAACCACCTTGTGCACAAGTGGCAAAAGGCTCTCACGATTGAGAATGCCACATTACAGAAGAAGGAAGAAGAGACAACCACCCTTGTATTAGGGCATCCTACCATGTTCTCTCTCCTCCCCTCTGCTTCCGTTCAATCTAGATCCTCATTGTTGGGTGTGTGCAAGAAGCTGAGTCCACTTTTTGGCCAAAAAGTGGAAGTGTTTTCCCTGATTTTCAGCATTTGACACATTTTACCTTAAAATTTGAAGCACTTAGAGATGAAATCTTCAAAAAAGTCACTGATCATAAAATGTAGTACTCGGAGTTTAGTTTCCAAATATATAATTTATTTCAATACCCAGATTGTACAAATTGAGTTTCAATAGGAATTTCTAAAAACCACTGTTTAAAAGTCACTTGTTTTTACCATACCATGCACGTGTACAACATCCATATTTTGACCTAAATTATCGTATTTATCTAAATCCTTTTGGGAAAAGATTTGTGACTCATTGAAGCTTGTTCTCGATATTTTTTTGTAATTTTTTATTGAATAAATTTTTTTTTGCTAATTTTTTACTAGGCATATTTGTCATTTTGAAAAATCGTCGTGTACGACACGCATAAGATGACCTTAACTTATCATTTTTTGATTTTTTTTTTTAAATTGACAAGAATATTCTGAAGTTTGTTCTTGTGCAATCCATTCGTCAAAATGTTATGTTGATCAAAAGTTATTAAAATATTTAAAAACCCTAATATTTAAAGTTTATGGACTAGTTTCATTAGAAATTAATTGAAAAATAAAAAAAATAATCCAATTGTAAAATAAATTATATATTTCGAATCTACATTGTCTCATCTAAAATGGGTTTTAATTTCGTATAAAAATTGTCCAACAAAAGTTGTGGAAAAAGCATATTTAAGCTACATTATTTTTATACATTGTTAGGACCTTCAGCTTTACGAGGTCAAACTGGGTTGAAAGGCACAGGAATTTGGTTCCCAATATTTTAAGGCAAAATACAAGCAACTTTCTTTTACAAAGGCATTTCAAATTTTGGAAAGCGGGATCCGTTTTGTAGCGAAGATCTGTTTTAGTTCTAAGCGAGATCCCATTTTAAAATAAAGCGAAGCAGGAATTTCCTTTTTGGAAAAGGCACTTCAAAGCGGACAAAATTATTAATTTTCAAAACGGAAATTTCAAAATGGAAAATTTTCAAATCGGGTTTTCATTTGAAACTTTCCATTTTGGAAATTTATTTTAAATTTTTCAATATCTGGATTTTAATTTTCCGAGCTGAAAATTTTTAAAAGCAGGATCCCGTTTTTTAAAAAACAGGATCCCATTTTTAATTTAGGCTCGGGATCCCGAAGCTAGACAGCATCTCGTTTCTTAGAAGCGGGATCCCATTTTTGCAATGTCCAATTTTTTTTGGCTAAGGCAAAAACTTCCACGTTTCGTGGACTCAACTTCTTGCACTTACCCTGATGTCAAGCATGCGATCAAAGTTTATATGAAGATGTAAGAGAGGGAGACCAACCACGTCAAGGCCCCAGGTCATGGAGAGTCAAGAGTAGAAGGCTGCCCTAACTTACCTCACTCTAAAGAGATGTTTGAAATGAGGGACCAGAATGATGAGGACCATAATGCCCTTCAATCACTCTGCAGACCTGAAATCAATATTGAGGCTAAGCGAGCTAGTTGTTGGGTTCAAGACTGTACCTTAGGTAACTCTTTGTCTAAAGACAAAAGTGTAGTTTTAGGATGACAGCGCCAAACATTGGCATCTCTCGGGTGTGCTAGCGTCTGTATGACCAAAGGACCAAAAATATAGTACGAACTACTAGAAAATGAGCTGACAACATAGCTAGTCACTTATAAATGAACAAAATAGAACTATGAAGTAGGAAAGATAAGAAAAAACATGATAGAGTAAATATATGAAGGCTAAGGTAAGAAGGATAATCTCACAAAGATTCTCTTTCGCTAGCCAGCTCCAAAAAGCACGTCCACCTACACACAAGAAAGAGGGAAAAATGTTGGAAGCTATAGGGGTCTACCTCAATCAGACCCCCATTTTGGTGTTTCCACCTCCACAGATAGCCAAGATAGTAATGATGAAGAAATATACGATAAAGAAGTAGAGAAGGAGAAAAAGGAAGTAAAACTACAAAAAAGTAACAAGCTACTCAACCAAATCGCAAAGGAGAGGAGTGAAACGTTACCAACCCCTCCAAGAGCTCACTAGCTAATGGAGGAGAAAAGAGAGCTTGAACAATCACCACAGCCTCAAATATGATCAAGGGAGGTGTTCCAAAACCTCAAGCCCCTACTGCAATGGCTTGTTCCACACTTGCTTTGCGCAGTTGATGGAGTGTTGTTGTTGTCTCTATGAAGTGCTAGACTGCTATTGGGAATGGAGAAAACGCTTGGAAGTGCCAAAAGAGAGTGTGTAGAAGATTGCTAGAGGATGTGGAGTAGATGAAATGAATGAAGGAAGAGTTTTATTGAAGGAAGAAGGAGAGAATCTGCCATATTTGAGGTCAGTTTATCAAAGAGGGATGTTACAAACCAACCCCAATGGGAAATGTAATGCCTCTTCCAACTTTAGATGTGGGAATCTGTTAGGGACGTGATTTTGCCACACGAAAATCTACGCAGTGCGTGGGCATCCTAACAAATATTCTTCTACTAACAGGGAAGAAAAATGCTAAGTGGAACAAAGCCAATGGGATGATGTAGAATTTTTCTTTTGGATTTGGTTTTCTAAGGTGAGGAAGTGTAAAAGGGGAATTTTCTTAAGGGGTGAAAATTTGCACCTATATGTTTTTTGCTGACTTTGGAAAGCACAAATACTGATGAGTGCTTTGATAAAGTAGATCGAAGAGTGAATAGGGTTAGAAATGTATACTTGAACCATCGAGGAAGTAGACAACGATTTAGCAAACTTGAGAGTGTAGGACAAGTAAAGGACATCATAACCCTTCAGAATTATGAAGTTGTAGAATGAAAGTGTCTTATAGGCTCATAGACTTGCAAGGAGGTGACCCCCAAGATCTCTTACATGAAGGAATCCTTGAGAAAAGTGTCTTACAGACCTATAGACCTACAAGGAAGGTATCCCCTAAGATTTATCACATGAAGGATACTAAGGAAAGCACCTTATAGACCCACATACTTGCAAGGAAAGTATCCTCAAAGGTCTC
>VDFB02168868.1:0-20814 GCA_007258455.2 Sequoia sempervirens
TTTGAAGAAATTCGAATTTCCTTTTGAAGAAAATACAAATTTATATTGAATTTGAGGATTCGCCTTTGAATATGAAATTCGCCTTTGAGTATTGAGGAATTGCGAATTGCTATTGAATGAATACGCCTTTGAGAATTAAGGAATTTTGCGAATTGCTTTGAAGTTATGAATTGCTCTGAAGATGTGCGCCTTTATTCCCTTATGAAGAAATACGAATTTGCTTGAAGCTTGCTTTGAAAATTAATAAAATTCGATTTCCCTTTTGAAAATATGAACTTGCTTTGAAAAATACGAATTCCACTTAAGATTAAATTTTCTCTTAATGAAACACGAATTTCCTTTGAAAGCTCTGTGAGTAATAATGAAAATGGCGCCATGTTTATATAAGAAGAAATTCGCACCAATTGGCAACTGCAAGAATTCAAAACCCTAACCAGAGTAGAAGTCCTCTGATTGGTTGCCTTTCAGTTCCACTGTCACTGACTAGAAGTTCAAATTTGAAATAAATAATAAAATATTTATTATCATGCAAAAGCACCCAAAATAGAAAATCGCCATTTTATGCTAAAATTGCAAATATACTGAACTTTAGTTGACAATTTTGTTGAAGCTCTGAGATTCATCGTCAGACTTCAACGATTCCGAAAAGTCATCTCTTGAGCATATAGGCATCCATTTGCTCAAGATACCTCATTTTTTACTAAATCCCTATTTTATAGCTGACAACACTGCTACGACTAGCCAACTTCAACACTGATTTTCGGATGACTGGGTGATGCTGAGACTGATTTGAAGAATTCATCGGAAAGCCTACTGAACAAGAAAGAAATGTCTGTTGGGAGACATTACTGCAAAATCCATCGTTTAACCCTTTGAAAAATTAGGCGCCCCTGATTAAATTGCTTTTACGGGTTCCAGACTTGGCCATTTTCCTAAACTGCCATCTGACACTTCAAACGGCTGCTGACGGTGAATGGTGAACCCTGCTGACAAGCAACGAAGCTGACTGCGTGACTGGAGATATTATGCATCCAACGACTGTATGCACGACACCTGAAAGCTGTATTAAGGGCCTCAAAAATAAAAGCGCCCCTGGCTCTTAGTTGCACTGGTGTCATTTTGACGAAAGTTGAACTTTCGTCAAAGTACCCTACTTTGACCTCTGATATCTGGAGTTGGGATGACCCGATTCAGGCACAATTTGTTTTAACGGACAGCCAAAAAGGCCCACAAGAGAAATCTTTGGAGGGGACGAAGCAAGAAAACTACTTCTAAGACCTCAAAAACTCCAGTGCGTATTTTATTTAAAATTACCGCTCCAGACTTAGCCATTTTCCGGATATCTTCACTTTGCAGTATTACACTAAAGACCTCGCACGTACGAGCGACTGCCAAATCCCGAAGGCTGACGACTAGGCTCGTTGGATAGATAAAATGATTACGCTCAATAGCCGTGAAGACTTCAAACGCGAACGGGCTCATCTGATAGGCCTAAAGGCTAGGCGCCTCTGGACTGTGGAAATACACTGCAAATCGTTTGTTGGTCCGCCTGTGAAATTACGTGCTTGGTAGAACTTCTGCCACGATCACCTGGAACGTCGGATCGACAAGCAGGATGATGCATTGCGGAGCTAGGCTAGAGTATTACTGATGTTAGGAAGACTCTGTCTGCAAATTTCACCATCTAGAGGGTCCTTTAAACCAGCGCCCCTGGCCTGTACTTGCACTGGGAACAAACGGAGAAGCTCAAAAACGTGAAAATTCCATTTTAAGCTGATCTTTGGATGACTGCCACCAGAGTTCTGAAACTCGGATGACTACGTTTGATATTTCGTCGGATGAGCAGACTAGTCGAGAACAGATTGACTGTATCCGTCTTTGAAAACGCCAAGATTTACCCCCTCTTTTAGATGGGCGCCCTCAGGGTAGAGTTGCGCTTTTGCCTGAAAAAGACAAATTTCTCACATCTGGAACTTTAGGGATTTCAACTTCTGTTGCTGTTTGCCGGAGCTAAGAGTCTCGGAAAGCTTCACCGGATAGCTCGACGGATAGCCAGACTAATTCTGAAGAGATTGACTGGATGCTTGAGCATTTTAAACAAGATCTTGACCTTCAACAAGCTGGGCGCCCTTGGGCTATACTTGCACTTTCTGATTGACAAAAACTCCATGCTTGATATTGCCTAAAACTATATCTTACATCATTTTAGCAAGATTTAAACTAATTTATGCAAAATTCCTTGATGAAGCAAAAATTTGGTTTGGGTACAATAGGATTGAAAGGAGGTGTTGGTGAAAAGATACCCGATTGAGTGGATTCCCTATGCTATAAGGGAAAGAGTTGATTTGGTGAAGTGGTGAAATTTTGAAGAGTTTGTGATATGACAATTGTGTTTGAAAATTGGAATTGTGTGTTGTAGGCCTCCCCCTACTGCATCTATTTATCTCTCTTATTTGATAATAGTCATGGATCAACTATTATAACTTATATTTTCTTTAGAGTTGGTTCAAGATCAATTTCCATTTATTCTTGGTTTGTCACAGTTTTTGGTGATTGGGCATGTGTAATGTCGTAAAATTGTACACCATGGAAATTTCACATTTGCGCATTTGACCCTTGCATTTATGGCCCCTAGCCGCATTTATGACAAGAAACTTATGGATTGGAATTTTACGATTTTGACCCCATAAGGACTAATGATGAAGTGACAACAATCTTCCACCTTGTTTCTTGTGAAATGATGAGTTTGATGTCTGCGTGGCTCACGAACTTCTATGCGACGCGCTAGTGTCCCTATACTTTTGCGAGTTCAAATGAGGAATCTTGGAATCTTTGACCCGTGACACGTGTCCTTGTGGTCAATTTTCGAGAGAAACAACTCCTCCCACCCATGCAATTGAGCAAAACCTTTTCTTTTCACCTTCATTCATTCTATCACTCTCTGATTGTAGCTCTCTCCTCTTGCTCTTTTATTCTCTCGATCTCGTGTCGACGATGTAGCTCTGCTAGATTGAAGATCCTCCAACAACCAAAGCTCTCTTGCAAGCACTCAACATTGTGTCTATCAAGTCAAGAAGGGGTCGCATAATGTTGGTAATGCTCTCTTGGTTCTTGTCTATTTGGTATCGTATTCTATATTATTGGTAACACTCTCTTGGTTCTTATCTCCTAAGCGGGGCTTGCTTTTACCACTTTGTTTCTTATCCTATTATACGGGTTCTCCTCCCAAGCTGGGTTTGCTTTTATCACTTTGAGCGTCTACTTAACTATGTCTATTATTCTATCTATCTATTTGTCAATCCGTGGAGGTGGGAACACCAAAATGGGGGTTTGACTGTGGCAAGCCCCAAAACCACCCCAACATTTTTCTTCATTCGCCTTGTGTGCAAGTTGCTCGTGCAGAGCTTGGAGGAATGTTTCAAAGTGTAGGATCCTTTTTAAGTTGGTCCTCTAGCTTCTTTTTCTTTTATCAACATTTCCTATTTTCTGTTAATTCAGTAGGTTAAATAAACCTCAGATCTAAATCAGTTAGCATATCCTTTGTAATTCTATCCAAGGGTTCAATGCTCTATCCATACAAGATGCTAACGCACCTTTGGGACTTTGATGTGCCTTGCTGGTGTCTCGCTCCCATGTTTCTGCCTATGGCCGAGAACTTCTCCCTTTGTGATAAGAATCTTAGTGATCTATTCTTTCAGTTCTTGAATGTGTATGTCTGTTACTATTTCTGATATTTTGTCTTCAATTATTTATGTTAAATTTTTTCATCCTTCTTTCCAACCCATGACTAACTAAGTTGAGGTAGTTTAGGGTAGTTCATTCCTTGGGACTCTCTTGGTAAGCAAGAGACTTGTGAGTAGTGAAACCCCTTCTCTACATATTTGGTGAACCTAACATGAACCATATCAGATCTTTTTCTGTAATGTTTTAATATCTATGATAACGCTTTCTCTTAGGAGGATTTCAATATGCTAGATGATGCCCTAGATGATTTCTTAGGGGCATCGTATCCTATCCATAGATCTAAACAAACTTCCTTTTCACAATCATCTACTTCCTCTTTGCTAGTTGAGAAGTCAATGAATGTGGTGGTAGTATCTGTGGCCCCTAAAAAGCCTAAGAGACTCGTCATTTACTTGACTCCGGCTAGCCCTTCTGCCAAAATAATTCATTATATTCGTGGGGTTCAAATCTCTAATGGATCGTCGAACCTCTACATGAGATTCTTAAAAGCTATAGATTCTTATAATGTCGTAGGGCACACATATAACACTAGAAGAAATCAGTAGAATTTGGATCAATTTACTTCTCAATCTACTTCGGTTCCTACTTCTCTACCACCTTCACAACCAAGTCTTCCTTCAACACCTAAATCCATGACTAAAGCACTTGGTGATTATGATCTTGTTGAGCAACTTTATGTTACTCCTGCCAAGATTTCATTATGTGATTTACTTTAGTCTACTCTAGTTTATAAAGGTATGCTTCAGGAAGCCTTGCAAAAGATCCTCTTGCCTGCCTCCGCTAAGCCAACAAATGTTAATGCCTTGATGGCTCATATTCGTGCAAATTCGCCAAAGATTACGTTCTATCCACAAGAACTCGTGCCCCTAGATGTGCAGAAACAAGCAGACCCTTTGATGATTATAGTTAACATTAACAACATTGGTATTAGACATGCTCTTGTTGACACCATTTCGACTCTCAACATATGTGGCATATATTTATTACCTAAGATCAAGAATGATTCCTCTTCTTTAGCTACTTCATCTCTATACATTTGTGGATTCGATAATATTGGTAATCAAGCCCTGGGCACGATAATCTTGCCTTTGAGGCTAGGACCCGTTACCATACCCACTTGGGTATATGTGATGCCTAGTCCCTTACCTTATATTATTCTTTTGGGAAGACCTTGGATTCACGCTTTGGGGGCTATAACCTCTACCTTACATCATTGCATAAAATTTGTTGCTAATAATAAAGTTATTACAATCAAGGTTGACGCCGAGGCTATGCACCTCTTTGAGTTGGTAGCTATTGGTTGAGCCTCATTGTTTCAACCCTTAAGAATTGTAGTTAGTCATTATCTTTTGATGCATTGGCGTGCTCTTTAGTGGTGCTCACCTTGAAGGCTGCCCCTGAAGCGAATGTCCTTGAAGAAGAACAACCTGGAGTAAAGAGTCCTAATTCTTCCCCTTCCATGTCTTCTTCCAAATCAGATGCATGCCTTGGTGACGATTGGGTGTCCTTGGATTTCTTTGATTTCTTCATCGAAGAATATAAAGTCGACCCTATCATCCTTGACCTTCTGACAGTCTCATACACCTTTGCTAAAAAGGTTGATTGTCTTTCCACTGAGAAGGACAATTGGGATCTGTTTAAGGAAATTAATTGTACTCCTGCCGAGGAAGATAATCAAGCTTCTACTGAGGAAATTAATGTTCACAACCCTGTCAAGAAAGATGGTCGTGATCCTATGGATATGTTTGACATTCATTGGTGGAATGAATCTCTCTATGTTGATCTGCCTTCTTCTTAGGCTTTGCAAACACGATACAACCCTGGTTATGAACTAGTCTCTAATTGTAAAGGTTGTGGGCGTATTGAACAAGGAATTAAAGTCCCCATCCAAGTTAGAATTTGCAAGCATAACTTGGGGTTGGGATGTTCTTTTGAATAGTCTATGCATAAACCATGGTGGAGAGTTAACATGATCTCTACTAAGCCTCTTAATCTAGTTCATCCTTAACTGATTGATAGTAAAGTAGGACCCGATGAAGTTCCCCTAGATGTTTTCTCTTTGAAGGAAGCGCTGGAAGAATTCTTAGGTGTCTACTCCCATTTTTCTTTTCACCATAAACGACGATTCTCATATCACTTGCACAAATAGGCGTACTTTGGAGAATTCGTTGTGTGGACAAGGAGGCTCCTTTATCTAATATCGAGGATGATGTTCCTATTTCCCATCTTGAAGACCGTAGTTCTCTTCTTAAAGGAGATACTACTGATGTTTCCATGGATCCTAAATCTTCGGAAAAGGTAATTAAGATTGGGAAGTGTCTTTCTCTAAAAGAGTCTAGGCAACATTTTGAGTTATTACATTCTTATCTTGATATCTTTGCTTGGTCTATGGGGACATGCCCAATATTGATGAGTCTGTAGTGGCTCATAATATCATCCTTGGTCTCGATGCTAAGCTTGTTAAGAAAAAGATCTGAAAGATGAATCCCAAAGTCACATTGTTGGTTAAGACTAAGATAGAGAAGCTATTAAAAGAAGGCTTTATCTGTCCTATTGACCATTCGCCTTGGATATCGAATATTGTTGCTATTAGTAAGCTTGATTGTTGTATTCACATTTGTATTGACTTTCGTGATCTCAATAAAGCTTCTCTCAAGATGATTTTCCATTGCGTAATATGAATATGATTGTAAATTCGATTGCAGGCCATGCCTTGTCCTTCATGGATGGCTTCTCGAGTTATAATCAAATTCATATTAATCTGGAAGATCAGTATAAGACAACCTTCACTACCGTGTGGGGTACGTTTTGTTATATGGTCATGCCACGTTTGTATTAAAGAATATAGGTGCAAATTACCAACGTGCGATGACCCTAATCTTTCATGATTTCATTCACAAAATTCTAGAAGACTACGTTGATGACATCCTGGCTAAGTCTATGACTTGTCTGGATCACGTAGAAAACCTTTGTCTTATTTTTGAAATGCTTCAACTCTATAAGATGAGACTAAATCCTCTTAAGTGCATTTTCGATGTCGACGCTAGCAAACTTTTGGGGTTCATAGTTTCCCATTGTGGAATTGAAGTTGACACAAATAAGATTGACACCATTGTTAACATGCCTCCACCTAAGAACATATCTCAGCTACATAGTTTGTAGGGGAAGATTCAGGCAATTCGTAGATTCATATCTAAGTTGGTTGATCGCGCCCTTCCCTTCATGCATTTGCTGAAGAAAGATGTTTGTTTTCAATGGGATGATGAGTGTGAAAGCTTTTGAGTCCATAAAAAGTCATTTGGCAAACCCTCCTATCTTAATGCCGACTATGGAGGATAGAACCTTTCTACTTTATCTTGTTGTGTCACCTTATGCCTTAGTCGGTTTGTTGGTGAAGTATGACGATGATGGTAAAGAAAGGGTGGTCTACTATATTAGCTGCATTCTTGTTGATTATGAATATCATTACTCTGCCATGGAGAGAGTGTCTTGCTCTCGCCTTTGCAACCCAGAAGTTTAGACATTATCTTCTCCATGCTAAAACTCACATTATTGTAAAAAGTGATCTTCTAAAGCATCTGTTCACTAGAACCCATCTTGCTGGGAGATTGGCGAAATGGGTAATGTTACTTTTTGAGTTTGACATTAATTTTATAACTCAGAAATCCATTAAGGTTCAAGTTGTTGCCGATCAATTGGTAGAGGCTCCCTCATCTCGCTCTTACCCAAATCTGGATTTATTTCTGGATGAAGAGCTTTTAAAGACCAATCTTGACCCTATATGGGAGATATATTTTGATGGATTGAGATGTCAAGCTGGCTTCGGTGTGGGGGTAGTTTTGATCTCGCCTGAAGGCAAGCCAGTTCCACTATCCTTTCGATTGGAATTTCATTGTACAAATAATATCACTGAGTACGAAGCCCTTTTTGCTAGCTTATGTGCTACAAATGCATTAAACATCAAACATCTTCACATACATGGTGATTATGAACTCATTGTAAACCAAATCATAGGAGTATATCAAGCTAAGCAAAATAAGCTATCTCAGTATCGGGACTTGGCCTTATCCTTGCTTGATCGCTTCTCCTCTTTCACGATAGATAGTGTTCCTAGGAGAGAAAACCAACATGCGGATGCCATGCCGAGTGTTGCCTCTCTTGTGCCTTTAGATAAGGATATAGAAGAATACCATTTCATGGTTCATATTCTTCGCTCTCCTGCTGTCTTAGATCAACCTAAATCTGATGCTCTTATGTATGCTCACGTGGACCCAAAGGAGTGGTATTCTAACATTTACAATTATCTGAAGTCTGGAAACTATCTCGATGATGTGATTAAAAATGATCGCACTCAAATATGAAAGTTTGCAGTCTAATATGTTGTATTGTTAGATGTTCTTTATTGAAAATCTTATAACAATTTACCTATTTAATTTCTAACTAAAGACGAAATACCCCTTGCCCTTAAGGAAGCCTACTCAAGCTCTGGGGGTGGGCATTTTGGTGGTAAATCCCTAGTGCAAAAACTGATTCATATGGGATACTTTTGGCAAATGATGGAGCAAGACTCTTTTTCCTTTCTCAAGAACTATCCTAAATGACAACAACATAGCCGTCTCATTCATGCTCTTTCTTAAGAGCTTCAATATTAGACCTCTCCTTGGCCCTTCACAAAATGGGGGTTGGATATTATTGGTAAAATATCACTTCCTTCTAAGGGACATGTCTTTATCATCACTACTATAGATTACTTCACGAAATGGGTCAAAGCTATTCCACTTCGGACCATAAATGTTGAAGCCATCTACAGTTTTCTTTTGAACAATATCATTGCTTGCTTCGGATTTCCTTCTACTCTTATTTCTGACAATGGTACGACATTTAAGAACAAAGAGGTGAAGCAATTTTTGGAGAAGTTTCACATTCAACATAAATTTTCTACACCATACTATCATTAGTCTAATGGTAAAGTCAAAGCGTCTAATAAAACTCTTGAGCTCATTCTTTAAAAATAGTAAACAAACATGGTGAATATTGGAATACTAAATTAACTTATGCGTTGTGGGCTTATTGCACGAGTGTTCGTACATCGATGGGAACAACATCGTATAACCTTGTGTATGGCACCAAGTTTATTTTGCCTTTAGAATTGGAATTTCCATCTTTGCGAGTTTCTCTTAAAGGCCTAATTGATGATCAGACTTACCGTACTAATCGTTCGCATAAGCTTGAGTTGCACGATGAGCACCAATTGTTGGCCCTCGATCATCTTAAGGATTATCAACGATCACTTTCTAAACACTAAAAGCAAGGTGTTCTTCCTAGGACTTTCAAGGTAGGTGACCTAGTTCTCTATGAGAATGAGAGAAATGTAAACATGTCGCTTGATCAAAAGGGAAAGTTCAATCCTAATTGGTTAGGCCCTTACATTATCACCTTTGTGTATGGTTTTGGTGCTTACAAATTGTCGTGTATGGATGGAACGCCTCTAAAAAACCCTGTTAATGCGATGCATCTTTGCTGATGCTATGCATAGTGACCATGTGTCATGCGTGTAACACTCATCCCTTGTGAATCACAGTGTATCATATTGTGGCATTCATTCATTAACACATTGTTACATACTGTATTATGATGTACAAACATGTGTGTGCGCTAATTTCTTTAATTAGGAATTACATACATACATGTGTTATTATGCTATGTGTCTGTGCATTGCATTTGATTACATCTTTTGGTTAGGCAATTAGATCATCATCATATTTAATTAGCATACATGTGTGTTTATTAGATCATGATAACATCTAATCCATAACTACAACATCCATCACATAATCATACTTGAAAGTAAAAACATACATATAAAGATGAACACTATGATGTTGGAAACAAAATCTCATATATATATATATATATATCAAGTGTAGATCGTGTACATGTATCGCACCACCGTCATAAAAAAATAGTGGTGGTTGCATATCTGTCAATGTCTATACATAAAAAATAATGCTATACAATATATATCATCGGTACAAAAATGGTGTATCAAAATGGGTGTCTAAGCTCTAGGCATGTGGCTCCCTAAGCCCTTTGGTTTTGATGGTGAGTGTGGTCGAGGCTAGACGGTGGAAATAGAGCGGGATTAGTGTGACCGTGAGACTGACATGCTCGCTCGGAGTCCTTTGATCTCTACCTGTAATGAGGCTATTGGTATCTCTGCTCTCCTCAGGGCCAGTCTCAACTCCAGATCGACTGTTGACATCACAGTTGTTGGCTGTGTTGTGAGGTAATTGAATCGGCTCTGAAGAGTTTCACATGCCTCCACGACACTCTCAACTCTCATCCTCACCCCGTCTCTCTCGGCGAGTGTAGTTTTTAGCTCCACTGACTGTTGATCCCTCTATCTAGTGAGGCTTGTCACATCAACAATCCTCTAGATGACCTCTACCTGCGCCTCCTCATATACCTCTAGGAAAGTCTCCTAGATAGGCACGACAGGGGCTACCTCTGAGATGCATTATACGATGAATGTAGTCCACTCCTGTGTATCCACTGCAACCACAAAGAAAGTAGACTCATCAATATCGCATGATATATATATATATATATATATATATATATATATATATATATAATAACAAGATGAAACTGAAAGTACTACAAAAGAAATAACATAAACAAATCTGATACTTGGATCCCTGACTTGTTAATGCGGGTTAGGGGGAGGAGTAACGCTAGGTCTTGCACCTCCTACGTTGGATGTTATTGCTGCTATTGCCACCATTGGACTAACGAGAGCTGATGGCACTACCGTTGAAACTAGGATGGTTGGTGGAGGGGATGACAACCTCCATCGCCACCTCGACCTCATTGCCATTGTGCTCGCCTCAACTTTTTGCAGCTCAGCGCCACCGTCTTCACCTTCGTCTCCTCCTCTCGTTGGTACTGCCTCCTCTTGTACACCGACATCTCCCCTGGGGGCATCTGTCGAGAAAATAAAAGTAGGATCGTATCGCTGCCTCCAGGTCTTGAAGCCTCATGCCACACCAATGTCGTCTACTGGTAGCATAAGAGGCTAGTCTTGGTCCTCTTCCTTATCGCCAGTGGGGATGATATCGGCTATGGTGGGACACCAATGATCACCCAGCTTGGCAACGCTCCTCAGTACTCGGGTGTACGATGGAACAGTTGACATAATGGTTTGTATAATGTCAAACTGTCATGCCACTCGGATCCAATAAAAAGGAATAATAAAAAAAATCAGTATGGCTGAGTAAAAAAGGGTTGTGCTACATGTTTCATAGGTATCTACGTTCGTCCACCCATCTCATCGCTTTTTATGGCCTCCATCTAATCTAGTTGGCCCGCAATGTATCAATCTAAAGTCTCCAAAACTGTAAATCTCCATATCTCCACTAGCGAAGAAGCTCGTATCTGTGTCCCATTGAAACACTATGGTCCCTCACTCGTGGATATCCGACTAGTCGGGTGCAAGTGATGTGAGCGAATGCCCACACCTGTAATAATATGCACGTGGTGACGCTTGTGTACTCAGAATGCACGAACCTACCTAGCTTGTGGTACATGTGTTCCAACATGCTTTGGCCCCACGTGTAGATGGTGCGTCAGTCTTCCATCTCTTTGATGGTGTGGATGAGGTCCCTATGAAGGTGAGAGCCTCACCCTTCCATGGTCACCCGCATGGCAATCGTTGCCACCATTGCCCTTCGTACAAGGGGGACCACCACACTGCCCTACTCAAGCCAGCGTATGTAAACGTGGCTAGTCTTATCGCCAAGGTTAGTACACAGTGTTGGATGCCCTCGAAACACTCCTAGGTAGAGTGCATATTCTCCAGAGCCACTTGTCATCCACAGATGGGGAGGTCAATGATGTGGTAGACGTCCTCCAAGGTGATGCCCATCTCACCCGTAGGAAGGTGGAATGTGGAGGTGGTCGAGTCCCACCGCTCCACCAAGGCCATCAACATGTGATCATGATACATCTCTAGCATGGTGTAGGTATACCATAAGCCTACACGGTGAAGATTCCCTTTCGTGGTTGGGGACATGCGTTGCGCCTGGTCACGGGTCAACTGTAGAACCCGTCTATTTCCGTGCTCTCTCATCTCGGGGTAATCTTGGGGTAACCGTAGGAAAGTGGAATGTGGAGGTGGTCGAGTCCCACTGCTCCTTCAAGGTGATCAACATGTGATCATGATACATCTATAGCATGGTGTAGGCATACCATAAGCCTACACGGTGAAGATGCCCTTTCTCAGTCGGGGACATGCATTGCACCTGGTCACAGATCAACTATAGAACCCGTCTATTTCCATGCTCTCTCATCTCGGGGTAATCTTGCAAAAGAGAAAATAGATTCAAGTTAGATCTCTCTATTTCAAAAACTTCTATCTTTTGCATCAAATTTTTTTCTAAGTATGACCTTTGGGATGCCTGCACAGTGCGCTGTTGTTTGAGGTCCACCATTGGAAGTTGGCTAGATGCCAGTGCGTATGGTGGAATCCAACACGACCGAAGGTCCCCAACGTGCAAGTGGGATTCTTGTGCATCGACGAGACACATTTGCATCGTCGGGATGCCTGTGCTCCTCGCATTGAATTTTTTTTACTAAAAATTGCTATAAAATATGAAAACAAGATTTTTTGGACTTGCCTAATTGATCACACATCCCTCGGCAACTGCCCGTCATAGATGCTTGATATGTGGGTCCTCCAAATCTCATTTACGAGGAATTTTATTGAATTTTCTCTCACAAAAGAAAACAAAACTCTCGCAATGAATAGTGAAAATGACCCTTCTAGGGGCCCATCCGGATATATACAAGCCCTCCCCTGAGGCCCATTTTTCTTGGCGATCATGGTCCCATCTTTTTTTTTTCCCGAATTTACCCCACCAAGCTGGGGGCAAAGTCAGGAAGGGACATACACTCACTTCTTCATCATATTTTTCTTCCAAACAACTAGATTTTTCTTGAGCATTCTTCTTGCCTTGGTAGCTTCTTTCGATTTTTGAGCCATCTTAAATTTGAGTTTTGTCAAATGGGCTTTCATGTCAAATATTGTGGTTTCTTGTTGAGCTCGATCATTGGGGGCATCATTAGTACCTACCTGCTTGACCTCTGTGACCTCTAGAGTATCCCTTTGGCACGCAAATTTGTAAAAAAAATCAATTTTTTGAGCTTTCTCTAATATTCTACTTTCTACTTTAGTGTAGCTGAGTTTTCCCAAAGATTAGCTCACTAAAGTGAGGGAAAAATGCAAAGTCATAAAATTGCACCTCGTGGAAATTTCATGTTTGCGCATTTGACCCTTACATTTATGGCGCCTAGCTGCATTTATGACAAGAACCTTATAGGTTGGAATTTCGCGATATCGACCCCATAAGGACCAATGATGAAGTGAAAATAGTCTGTCACCTCGTTGCTTGTGAAATGATGATTCAAATGCCTGTGTAGCACACAGACGTCCACGCAACGTGCTAGCATCCTTGTTCTTTTGTGAGTTCAAATGAGGAATCTTTGACCCCTGACACGCGTCCCTATGGTTGATTTATGAGAGAAATGGCTCCTCTTGCCCATGCAATTGAAAGAAAATTTTTCTTTTCACTCTCATTCATTCATTCTATCACTCTCTGATTCTAAATCTCTCCTCTTGCTCTTTTATTCTCTCGATCTCATCTCTATGACGAAGCTCTATTGTATTGAAGATCCTGCAACAACCAAATCTCTCTTGCAAGCACTCAACATTGTGTCTATCAAGCCAAGAGGGGGTAACAAACTGTTGGTAATGCTCTCTTGGTTCTTGTCTATTTGCTATTGTTCTCTCTATTATGTGTCTTATCTTGTGGTACAAGCTCTCCTCCTGATTGGGGTTTGCTTTTACCACTTTGTGTCTTATCTTGTGATATGGATTCTCCTCCTGAGAAGGGTTTTCTTTTATCACTTTGAGCATCTACTTAACTTTGTGTCTATTATTCTATCTATCTATCTGTCTAGTGGTATGTGGAGGTGGGAACACCAAAATGGGGGTTTCACCACGCCAAGCCTGAAAACCGCCCCAACAATTTTCCTCATTCTCCTTGTGTGCAGGTTGCTTGTGCAGAGCTTGGAGGAAGGTTTTAGAGTACATGACCCTCTATAAGTTGGTCCTCTACCTTCCTTGTCTTTTATCAACATTTCCTATTTTTTGTTAATTCGGTAGGTTAAATAGACCTCAGATCTTAATTAGTTAGCATATCCTTTGTAATTCTTTTCGAGGGTTCAATGCTATGTTCATACAGGACACCAATGCACCTTTGGGGCTTCGACGTGTCACACTAGCGTCCCACTTCCGCACTGTCATCCTTTGGCCAAGAACTTCTCCCTTTGTGATAAGAATTTTAGTGATTTGTTCTTTCGGTTCCTAAAGGTGTTTGTCTATTACTATTTTTGATATTATGTCTTTAGTTCTTTCTTTGTAATTTCTTCATCCTTCTTTCCAACCCACTAAGTTGAGGTAGTTTAGGGTAGTTCATTCCTTGGGACTCTCTTGGTAAGCAAGAGACTCGTGAGCAGCGTATCCCCCTTCTCTACAACATGTACCTGCTTGGATTGTGGCATCATATTCATCATCTAAGAACTTGGCAACACATGAGAAAATTTTAGAGACACAATCTTCATACATATAGATTTCTCTTCCTACCATTTCCTATTTGGAATGGGAAGCATTCCTGCATTTGTACTTGGTGTATCTTCTTCCCAAAGGGAGAAACATTGTTTGTAGGCATTGGATTATGTTTTGTCTTCAGACATTAACCATATTTGTAGGTGATTACACATTGTGGGGGGCATATCTTGTCTCTCTTTTTCCCTCTTATGGGGGGTCATTGATTATATACTTGATGGATGTAGTCCTTGGGGGTATCATTGAGTCCTCCATACATCATCTTGTTTGTTTTGTTTCTATTCTCTCTTTTGGAGAGGAGTTTTGTCCCACAAGGTTTTCTCCTTTTCTTCATTTGTGAGAAATTGCATTTGCATTTGTAAATGGGTACCTAACATGGCCTCGCAGCCACAACCCATCTTCATCTTCATAGCCAGTTTGCATAGTGTGCATAATAATCTTCTCCCTAAGTTGCACTTAAAGGGGGGTGTTGGTGTGAATAAATGTCTTGTACCTAGTTAATTTCCTTACTAGGGTATTAGGGGACATATTCATATGTTAAGTTTACTTAGGATTAGAAGATTCCTTCTAGAAGTCTTAGTTGTCATATCTAGAGTTTATCTTATCCTAGGTAGTTATGAGTTAGTTTTCTCATGTTATAGGATTAAGACATTTGTCATGATCTTTTCTAATCATATCTCTCACCTTTCCTATTTAAGCGAGGCCTCTCATGTTTATTTGTATTCAACCATAATCAATCTTGCATTATTGAAGCAAGTATTCTTATCATTTTCTCTCTTGTGGAAGATATTTTGGTCTAGTAACTATTCCTGGGGGTGTTGAGGAGTCACCATTAACTCCTACAATAAAAAGGTATGGATGTAACGGTCAAGTTTTTCCCGAGAAAGAATATGTTGGAGAGATCCCAAGATATTTGAATTCAAATTCCAATAGTTCCATTCTTTAATTTTAACTTATTGAAAGCTACAAAGGCCCATTGTGCAATTCTTAATGATTCTTTGTATCTTCTATGAAGGGGTAATGTCATTCTAAAGGATATCACAATAATTTGAGGGTTGCCTTCAATTTCTACCTCTAATAATCCCAAACTCAGAAGCCTCTTTATCGCCCACCATGCAACCATAGCTTCAACAACATTACTGGAATTGCATCCAACGAACCAAGAATATCCTTCAATTAGTTTTCCATCATCTCTTATTATACCTCTCGTTGCTGCCTCTCTAGGGTTCCCTTGGAACAACCATCAAAATTGAGCTTAGTTCACCCCCTTGTGGGGGGCAGGGGATCCATTTGATCATCTTTCTTTTTGAAATATTAAACCAATTGAGATTGGTTAGGCTATGGGAGATTTCCCATTTTTGCTTCACTCTTAGTTCTGTATAAGTCAACTTTCTCTTGGAGAGTCTAAAGGTTAGAGAATTTATGTTATCTTGAATGTTGTTTTTAATGCCCTAGAAAATTGCCTTTATGTTTCTTGACTAGTCTTGGAATACCTTGTTATTCCTTTCTTTCCACAATTGCTAGGTGACAAAACATGGGATTTGGTTCCAAATTTCATAGATGATGGGATGCTTGTATGGGGAACCCAAATTCTAGTAGGTAAGAAAATATTTAAGATGCAGGGGGAAAGTCCAGAAGATTAACGAATGGTTTAAGACCTCCCAAACTCTTTTGACAAATTCTCAATGGAAAAAAGATGGTTAATCGTTTCTTTCATATTATAGCATAGGCTACATCTATTAACAAGGTAGAAGGCCCTCCTATTCAGGTTATCAATAGTTGGGATCTCATTGTCCATAGCGACCCACCAAAAATAACTGATTTTAGGTAAGACTTTATTGTTCCAAACCATGTTCCAGTTAAACATGGAATCCTCCTTATCATCAACAATTAGAGTATAAGAAAATTTAATAGAGAAACCCCCGAAGGGTTGGGATGCTAGCAGTAGACATCCTTCAAATCAAGCCCAAAGAGGCAACAAGACCCAATGAGCTTGTGCAGGTAATCCATTGTCCCCTTCCAATCATGTTGATCCCCCATTTCTCAAATTTCTTCCTCTCAACTGACTTTCAAAATATTTCCACAAGGTTTGGGGGCCATTCCAATTGATATACTCGTGAATTTTGGTACCATTTAATCTTATAAGTGGTTCCCTCACCTTGACTAGACTCTAGTTAGAAGATAAGGAGACACCATCAAGCTATTTATCACACTAGAAGTCCACACTTACCATTTCCCACACTCCAAGCTATCCCTGCTTAAGAACATTTCTAGTTTTTAAAATTTGGTTCCATATAACTCAGCTTGGAGGGATAGAAGTAGAAGAAAGGAAATAGTAAGGATAACTATTCCCCAAGTGTTTTACACGAAGAATATGAGCCCAATCCTTGTTGCCAACAACCAAATTCCATCCAAATTTGGTGATAAGAGCTTTATTGAACTACTTCAGTCTTCTTATTCCAAACCATCAAGGCTCTTAGGTTTTGCAGACCTTTTTCCACTTGGCCAAAGAAATTTTGTTTCTATCCTCAACACCAGTCCAAAAAATTTCCTTTGGATCTTCTCTACTTTTTGGCCATGGCCATACAGATTTTAAATAGGGACAAAAGATAAACAAAGATATTTTGGAGAGAAGTTTTAAGAAGCAAAAAATTACCATCTTGGCTTAAAAGTGTACCTTTTCAAAATTAGCAAGCTTGTGTTGCACTCTTTCAACAATTTTGTTCCAGTAAGTGGTGGATAGCAATTTAATAGTTAGAGGGAGACCAAGAGAAGTGGTAGGAAGGAAATCCTACTGGCAGCCCAAGATGTGAAATATCCTTTCTTTTATAATGTTCTTCGAATTGAATGGCCAACCCTTTATCTCAACCCTTTATCCCCTAAAGAATAACCACAGGGGACACCATTCACCAACACTAAGTAGGTAGGGGAGGAGATGTAGGAGTAAATAATTTTTAGGACCTTCTCAGCAAACTCAAATAATTTTAGGATAGCTAAAAGGAATGGCCAAAGCAGTTTTTCATAAGCCTTAGAAATATCAAGTTTGAGGAGGATACTAGGCCTTTTGTTTTTTCCATAGTGTCGATGAGTTCATGGGTATCCTTTTTGGAAAGGGGAGATAAGTTTGTGAATTAGGTGTTTGATTTTGCTGACCAACAATTTAGAAAAGATTTTGTAAACGGTTTACATAGATTGATAGGTTAGAATTCATACATAGTATCGGCCTCAGTCACTTTGGGGACAAGCACAATATAGGTTTGATTCAATTATTTAAAGATCTTATTAGATCTAAATAAATCTCTAGTGGTTATAAGGAGATCCTTCAAGATAATATCCCAAAAGACTTGGAAGAAAGATGAAGGGAAACCATCGGGACAGGGGCTTTAAAGGAACCAAAGGAGAAAACAACTTTGACTTCCAACATAGTGACAACCTTACATATTCCCACATTATCAGCTTCATTCAACGCCTTAGGAACAACATCCTCAAACCCAACCAAATCATTTGTCTCTTGTGCTCTCTCTTCAAAAATATCCTTGAAGAAGGAAACAACATCATTGACTATGTCTCGCTCCTTAGAGACAATAGAGCCATAATAAAGGGTTAGCTTGCTAATTATGTTTCTTCTTCTATGTTTCAAGGCAACTTGCTGATTATGTTTCAAGGTTGACCAACAATTTACAAAAGATTTTGTAAATGGTTTACATAGATTGATAGGTTAGAATTCATACATAGTATTGGCCTCAATCACTTTGGGGACAAGCAAAATATAGGTTTGATTCAATTATTTAAGGATCTTACTAGATCTAAATAAATCTCTAGTGGTTATAAGGAGATCCTTCGAGATAATATCCTAAAAGACTTGGAAGAAAGATGAAGGGAAACCATCGGGACTAGGGGCTTTAAAGGACCCAAAGGAGAAAACAACTTCCAAAGGAGAAAACAACTTTGACTTCCAACATAGTGACAACCTTACATATTCCCACATTATTAGCTTCATTCAACACCTTAGGAACAACATCCTCAAACCCAACCAAATCATTTGTCTCTTGTGCTCTCTTCAAAAATATGCTTGAAGAAGGAAACAACATCATTGGCTATGTCCCACTCCTCAGAGACAATAGAGCCATAATCAAGGGTTAGCTTGCTAATTATGTTTCTTCTTCTATCAGACTGATGAAAAAACTTGGTTTTTCTATAGCCCTCCTTGAGCCATTGTACTCTAGATTTTTACTTCTAGAATAGTTCTCTCGTCATAAGGTCTTGTCATTATATTCTAAGGCCACATTCTTTGGAGCATGAAACAACATCAATAGCCCCATTCTCCATAGAGTCCTGAATGTTTTTTAAATCATTTTATAATTTTTCTTTCTTGTGGAAAGTATTCCCAAAGGAAATCTTGTTCTAGTTCTTCACTTTAATTTTGATTAACTTCAATTTTTGAGCTAGGGTGTGTTGATGTTATAGCGGTGGGAGATATCTTTCTCTGAAAATTTAAATAATAAATAACTAATAAGGCAAGTCGACCTTAATTATAAATTATATTTTATATTTTTTTATTCCTTAAAAGTGGCCGACCTAAATGAAGAGACACCTTGTTTTGTATATATAAAAGGTGAAGTTGATTCATCAAATCATGAATTCATTCTTCATTCAATTCACACTCTCAAGGAGAAGTTCACATCCTAACAACAGATCATAATTTTGTAGTAGCAGTTCGACTTCAAGGAGATTAATATTTGATTGTATCAAGAAGAGTTTCTCATCATTCTTTGTCAAGTTTTCCCTTGAGAAGGGTTTGACTGTAAAGAAAATTCTTGCTCTTATTTGTTCTATATATAAGAGATATTTTTCAGGGTCTTTCTCCCTCGAGGAGGGTTTTCCTAGGGTAAACTGTTGTGCTCATTTGTCTTAAGTGTTGCATTATTTATTGCTTACATTTCTGATCTAAAATTAACATGGTATCAGAGCGGGTCTAAGAAAAGATCTGATCAGATTTGCTTAAGCAGTCAAGCCAACTTTTCATCTAGGGCAGATCTTGAAGTATTGCAGATATGAGGTTGCAAATTATTATAGACCTAAGGGAAAATCTTTGAAGGTGAATTTGTGCGGAAAAAGAAGATGGCGAGCGGTGTCAAGGTAGAAGATAGGCTTGATGGAGCTTCAAACTTCAACTATTGGAAACCCGAGGTATTCATTGCATTAGAGGAGAATGATCTTGATTTCGTGGAAAGTGATATACCCGAGCCTTCTGATGATACTGAGAAAATCCAGTGGAAGAAAAATGGCATGAAGGCTAGAAAGATTATGATAGACTCTGTGATGAATCACCTAGTACCGATCATCTCCAAGTTGAATACAGCTAAAGAAATGTTTGATACTCTAAAAGGATTGTATGTGATCAACAACATCAGCAGAGCCCTTGCTTTGAGACAACAATTTCACCATGTAAAAATGGCTAAAGATGATTCAATCATCTCATTCTTTATGAAGATTTCTGATTTGAGAGATCAGTTGAGTGCTATTGGGGATATAATTGTAGACAAAGATATTGCTATGTTGGCACTAAATGGTCTTCCTCAATCTTGGGGACCCTTTATTCAGAGCATCAGTGGGAGATCCAAGTTGCTCAAGTTTGATCGTCTTCAAGCTGATTGTATTCAAGAAGAGTCTAGGTTGGCAGCAAGAGGAATTGGGTGAAACTATCATGATGTAGAAAATCAAGTTCTTGCTACACATTCTTCTAGAGAAAGAGGTAGAGGAAGAAAGAGGAATAAAGACAGAGAATCAGATTATGCCCCAGAACCGAAGAAGATCTCACATTTAATGTTTCAGGTGTGACAAATATGATCACTTTGCTCGATATTGGAAATTAAGGTCTACACAACATGTTTCTTCTACGGAAATTGACATAGGGACAACTTAGAAGGAGCCAAGCTCCAAAGTCAATTCAGAAGGTTTCTTATTCTAAAGTCGATCAAGAGGAGGAATTAACATTTAGAGGGAGTCTGACAAACCAACATAGGCAACCTTGGATGAGGAGGTTGATACCGTACTTGGAGCTTCAGAGGGAGTCACATCATCATGAAGACTTGTTGTAATGTATATTTCTCTTTGATGGAGAAATATGAAGTGAAAGCCCTTGTAGTGTATATTTCTTTGAGACGGAGAAATATGAGGTGAAAGCCCTTGTAGCGTATATTTCTCTGAGACAGAAATATGAGGTGAAAGCCCTTGTAGCATATATTTCTCTAAGACAAAGAAATATGAGGTGAAAGCCCTTGTAGTGTATATTTCTCTGAGACGGAGAAATAGGAGGTGAAAGCCCTTGTAGCGTATATTTCTCTAAGACAGAGAAATATGAGGTGAAATCCCTTGTAGTGTAT
>VDFB02168869.1:0-13369 GCA_007258455.2 Sequoia sempervirens
CAACTGCCAACTTAACTAATCAAGGATCTTCAACCTAACTTAGAAGTGTTTATTTCCTTAGTTCTTTCACAATGGAGATGAAAATCATCACCACACTTATATGTTTACACTTTAAAGTGCTAAGCTACTATGGCTAGGGTCATTTGTAGACCCATACCTATGGTGGCCCTATATACTTATCTTTGTTGAAGAATTATCCTAATGATATGCTAGTTGTTTTACACTGGTCAATTCATATGGGGAGATATCCCTTAAACCCATGGCTAAAGATGAGCAACTGGTGAGAATTATAGAGAGTTGAATCTCTCCACTCACATGATCAGCCACACTTTCAACAACTATAGCTCACAGGTGTCTTTATGGGTAATGAACCATTTCAATGGACAATCAAATCATAGGAAGTGGTAATCCCAGATACTATAGTGAATAGATATGAATTAGGGCTCCTTCCCTTCATTACCCAAAACCAAAGAAATTCTCCCTACTGCCAAGATAGACATCCACTTTTTCCTTTCAACTGCTTGTCTCCTCTACTTAAGTAATAGTTTTAATGATTGTTTCTCTCTAATGGCACTTTTCCAATTTAATGTTATTATTCCTTTGTCGCTACACAATTTAATAATGTAGAATTTGCTATTTAATGTAGAATATTATTCCTTTGTCGCTACACAAAAATAATACAGATCTACATGCATACGCACATACACATATATGTGCATGTACATATACATACATGTAGATATATGTGTATGTGTGTATGCATGTAGATGTATTATATATACATATGTGTACATGTGTGTATGTATACATATGTATATATAATACAGATCTACATGCATACGCACATACACATATATGTGCATGTACATATACATACATGTACATATATGTGTATGTGCGTATGCATGTAAATGTATTATATATGTACATATGTGTACATGTGTGTATGTATACATATGTATGTACATGCATGTATATATGTGTATGTGTGTATGTGTGTATATGTGTGTACATGTATGTATGCATGTGTGTACATGTGTGTATGTATGTATGTATGTATATGCATGTATATATGTATATGCATATACTGTATGCTTCTATCACACAATAATATCTATATGTTTATATATTTTATTCCTAAGGAATTTATTTCAAAGAATTTTAACTTTATTACTTTAATATGTTTTAAGTTAGATCAAAAAATTAAGGAAATGTTTTAACCTTTTTATAATAAATATAGTGTTTGATTTAAAAAATAATTGATTACAAAGAAAGGCTAGATCATATATGACCAATTGTAATGAAGAGTATTTTTTTTATTTTGATCAAAATTTTAGTATAGAGTGGTTGAAAGGATAAATATTTTTTTTACATATTTACTCTTGGTTGAATATTACATGCATGCCTATGATTTAATAGGTTCACATAGCTCGATAGATATAAAGTTTGAACTAGATCTCATTAGATACATTTAAATTCAAAATTGTTTTCTAGTTTTGAAACTTGAAAATTTTACCTTTAATTTAAATATATATATTTTTTTAGTTTTGAAAAAATTTAAATTTAAATTTGTGTAGTTCATTATGTAATTTTGTTTTAATGATATGCAGATCTCTATCTATTTATATATATATCATGGCCGATGAGGGATCTCATCATTCCCCTCGTTCTGAGCGAGAAGCTCAAACTAGATCAAATATATTTCAGGATAGTATTGTTAGATTGGACAATGCTCTAAAATGTTTAGAGTAAACAATTCACAACTCCCCCAATTTGGCTAATCGAGATAGATTAGTCACTATTAGACAAGAGATTATTAAGATGATTGAGACAATTCGATCATACAATCCTTATGATGAAATCAGCATTGAACAGTTTTATTTTTCTCTTGCTAGGAGTGTTACTGGCACAGTGAAACATAGAGAAGTTGCCAAATTAGTTTCAGGTAAAAATGTGTTATCCATGTTCCCATTTGATAGAGGAAAAAATAAAATTAGAGGATATGTGGTTACGAGGTGTGAAGATCCTCTTGTTGCGCCATTCATATACCCTAGATGGTTGGCAGCACATCATAGATGGCCTCACAATGATGAGCTGCCATTGTATTTTGTCAAACAGTTATATGCAGAATTTCATCTACATATAGAGGTGGACTACACATCTTATCCTGAGCATGCTGGCCAAGGTAAAGGCCGTTTTTATGACAAACCACAGTTTAGACCTTCAAATTTGCCACCGCCTATGGACAAGAGGGCATTAGTTGGCCCAAACCTTTTGGTTTTACCAAAACGTTTGGAATTGGCAGCAGCAGGGGAGGTAGCAACAGGGTCCACTCAGAGTCAGATTTTTGAAAACATTGCCTCTATTACGACGCAAATTGATCAGATTTCATTTGATCGAGTTGGTAGATATTTATTACGCCCACGGATCAACCTTCCTCCCACTGAGGCTACATCTGCATCGTATGATCCATTTATTAGTGCCGATCTACCTACTCTTGCAGATGTCGAGCATATGACCCACACGACTCTGCGTAATACATGTAGACTCTCAATTTTGGATTTACTAGCAGCATATCAGGTTATCAGTGAGGACCATGGGATTGCTCTTGATAGGGTACCAAAATTTATTAGACAACGATATCCTCATACATATATGAGCCACAGTGTGGCAAATGCAGCTCAGGGTATTCCACATCAGCCTACAGAATCCCGTGCACATCATGTTTCTGTTGATCCTTTAGCTTGCCCAGGTGGTCATCAGGATGTTACAGGTCACGTTGAGGCTACTGCGACACCTGATCCTGTCCATGGGACATATAGTCGACTTCTTTTTGCTACTGATACTGTACATGCTACAGAGCCCCCTATGATGTCTTTACATTCTCGTGATCTTAGTGACATTGGTAGAGCTTTCAAGCAGGCACAACAGGTACTTTCAATTTATAATTTAAATACATGTATATATTTTTAAAATTGTGTTCTAAAAATTTATGTAATGCATTTTAAAAACTTCTAGGGGTTTAACTCCTGATTGAAATTGTGTACTTGAAAATTTTAAGCAGTATGGTGAATTCCCAGACTTTGGAAATTTGGAGCATGATGGCAATCCCATGCAGTATGTAGATGAGGTACATTTAAATTTAATTTTAAAAAACTAATTACTTGATGTTTAAGTTTGAACACATTGAACTCAAGTACATTGTAAAATTTTTAGATAATTTTACATATATATGTGTACTTGAACACATGCAGGGGTTGGGACGAGGCTCAGGACACAGATCGGGAGATATTGGATCGGGACATGGATCCACACATCTTGGATCAGCAGAGCGATCGGTCCATGGATCGAGGGAGAGGTCGAGGGAGAGATCGAGCCATGCATCGAGGGAGAGGTCGAGGGAGAGATCGAGCCATAGATCTGATGATTCTATTCATACCAGACATCCCTCTCTTTGAGATTTGTTTTATAGTATTACATGTCTGAGATCATTTTATTATATGATGGGGACACTTTTTATGATTTATGTATTGAACATTTGGACGTGTTACATACTTATGTTTTATGATACACATATATATACTTGTTATAATTTACATGTCATATTCATATAGTTATGTTTTATGGTTTGAATCTTAGAGGTTTGTTATATACGTGCATTATTATGGTTTGATGAACTCACTTACATTGTACATCTATAAGTACCTTTATTTAAATTTAAATTATGGTAACTTGTTCAAATGCACTTCTTGTACATATATAGATAACTAAATACATTGTGAAATCAAAATGTTGTCCACTCCACTATCTAATGGAACTTGCTATTTGTAAATTTAAAAAGATGGACATGTACATGTAATTAATTTAAATAAATAGTTCAAATGAATTTGTCTTTAATAAATAGGTCAAGAAATAGAAAAAATTGAATGCATATATGCTTGAGATTAATGCTATACATGTTTTAAAGTAGAACATAAAAATGCAATCGGAAATAGATGATAGTTAGATTGAATTCTTTAAAGCTCTAAATGTTCATTTTTAAAGTCAGTAAAAGTTATTTATACATTTAAATTGTGCATATATCACGCTCTACATTAACCTAATTTCTAATTCCATATAATCTAATACACATGTTCATTTGAATGTGCATGCAAAGAATTCTTGAACTAGATGATGAGCTATACTTGTGTCAAGTTGAATGTAAATGAAATCATATATATATATATGTTTGAAAGTGTTCACTTAAGAATGAACCATATAATTCAAATAAAGCATGCAAGCTATTAGTGGAGTTGAATGTAAATGAAATCAAATTTCTAGTTTTGAAAGTTTAAGAATTCCATGTGGAACATTTATATATATGTAATTAGAAATTGATATATATATTTAAATCTTGAAAGACATGCACATTTAATATTAAATTAAAAATTGATGACAATTCTATATAAATTAAAAATTGATCAAGTAGATCTCTTGGATGACAATTCTATATATAAATTAAAAATTGATCAATCCATATTTAATTGTACTGGAAAGATGGACCAAATTACAAGACTAATGAAGTTATGTTCATTCCTAGAGAAATATACTAAAAGTTACGTTTTATAGGCATAAAAATATTTTATATATAAATAAAGTACTAAAGATGAGAGGAATAGAGATTACATCCTTATTTTTTAAGGTTGGACTATGAAATCACAAAAAAAAGCTATAAATAGCTTGATAATTCAAATTGGGTTCTACTATAGAAACCTTATATTTAAATTGTAGATGTTACTAGTGTATTAGCATCTTGGTCTTGGAGAAGGAAATATATATAATCTCTCATATATGAGTTTTGAATTAAAAATAAATATTTAAATGAGTGTATTGTGTTGGGATAAAAGGATTTTATAAAAATATTTACTAAATAAAATCTATTTTATCAAAGAAAGAAAAGTTCATGTATATTAGAACAAAACAAAGATTCATCTTTTAATCAATAAATGACAACACAAGGTTACTCATCTTAATAAATTTATAATTTTCTAGTGATTGATTGAAATATTTTAAAAATAAATAAATAAGCTATAATATAATGAAGCTTCAAATAGTATTTTTGGTGTTATAGATGGTGGCATGTCTCCTAGAGAGATAAACTTCTTCTAGATCCACCTCTAAAACAATTAGAACTTGTTGTTGATGATAATAGGATATGGAATTTCTACATTTGGGAATTAGATATGACTTGGAAGATGTAGGTAGCTCATGGTCTCAAGCTATACATGGTAAACAAACACCCCAAACACCATCACTATGATTCACTACAATGTTCATATATTCCAATGCACCTTAAGGTGAACAAGAAAGGACAAACCAAGAGAACCTGGATACAATCTAACATTAACAAAATGGATAAATAATTTAGTTCTATACTTAAAAGATAGGAGCTAATATTCTTAAGTAAATTTGGATTTTAAAGATGAAACCAAATTATAAGGTCAAGTGATTTTTTATTAGGAGATTGGATTTGAAATGGATGATAGTCTAGATTAAGAATAAGGTCCCTAGATGTTGAAAACTTTGGGTGATGACGAAAGGACAATATGATGTATGGACTAGATTGAGACCAAGTAACCAAAATTTGATGTTTAAGTGATGCTTTTTTATTATTAAGGATGGAGAATGGATGTACGGTTGAGATGGATCTAGATGGATAATTTTTAAATGATTCTAGGATGAGGGATGCTTACCTGATGAAAATTTAATAAAATTAGGATGTGATCTAATTAGGATACATGAAAATCCAAATGATCATTTAAAATTATTGAATGTCGTGCATTAGTAATGTATAAAAAATAAAGAAAACTAGAGACAACATTTATGTCTAGATTCTTCACCACTTGAAAACACCAAATCAACTAGATAATTTTATACAAGTTTGTGGAGTTGAATGTTCAAATGAAATGAAAGATTTGAATGTGAACTTAAGAATTCCACGGAACATAAATAAATTTAAATGCAAAATTGGAACATAGACTAGGTTTTGTACATATTGTTGCACGTATATATATATCAATCTAGCTCATGTATATAGGTGGAGTTGAACAAATATTTAAATTCAAAGATTTGAAAGTGAAAGTTTAACAATTCCATGTGTCAAACATAAAAATTTACAATCAAGGAATCTAGAGAGATGATATAAAGGAATTTCTAGAGAGATTCTCAAGAGTGAAGGTTTAAAAGAATGAACCATGTCCAACATGTAAAAATGCAATTGGAAATTTAGATGATTTAAAGGAATTTAGGCAAAATGTAAATTAAAACATTTTTAAAGTCACTTGGTTTTGTAGATCAAGCATATATATGATCTAACATACATGTCACATTCTAAAAAAAAAACCATTCTAAATCATGTCACATGTCCAATCAATACAAATATATAAATTATCTAGATTTGGAGTCATAAATGTGTACACATGTATCCAAAAAACAACTTAAAGCTCCTGGTACATAAAATCTGGATCCTCTCTATCTTTAATTATCTCTAAAATCTTCTCATGATCTTCAATAGGCAACCTCCACTTTTGTTTGGCACGTCCTCTTTTAGGTAAAGTTTCTAAATTTATTTTTGTTGCCAAAACTAAGTGACTGTAATGTAGAACCTTTTGTCCTGGCCTATAATCAACAAATATAATACCATTTTTATCTATCTTTATTTGCTGATAATATGTGCCTTCAATAACGACTGATCCAATGGGATACTCTTGTCCATCACCATCTGTCATCGATTCGAACAATTTGCTTTTTGGTTGTGTACATCTTAGTAGATAGTAATCTACACCTTCCACATTTTCAGGATCTGCAACTATAGCGAAAATATCTCCTGTACACACACCACATATTTACATATTTAAGTAAATTATACATTTAAAAGTTGTAAAAATTTATATTTTATATTTGAAACTTACTTAAACATAGAATATATATATATATATATAAATTTAAATCTTGATTTTAACTAAATTAATCAATTTGGACATACCTATAACAACTAAATCAGATACACGTTCGTAATCAGCTGAATATAATGGATCATAGACATCAACATTGTCATCTTCAACAAAAGGAGGCATTGATATTAATTGTTTAATTTCCCATTGTGAAACATACCCATCTCTAATATTCTCACATTGATCAATATTTGCATTGTCCTCAATGCAATCAATACAAAAACATGATTTTTCTCTCACATTCATTGCATAAGGCCTACTACTCCCCGTTGTCATGATTTGATGTAGATTTCTAATACCATGAATTGCTTGACAATTATAAGGATTTGATCGATCAATATCTGTTTAAATTCAAACTTGAAAATTCAATTTGAAATCATGTATATACTTGAACTTTGAAATTCAAATTTTTAAAACAAATTTTGACTAGACATACATACCTGTAACTTCCCAAAAATACCGTGTGTTGTATGTTGAGTCGCGAGCAGAAAAATGACTTTTGCACCATTCAACAATTTCATTTGCATTCTGTATGGCATTACCTACAAGTTACAGACAAGTTGGCACAATTTGTCACCTATTACTTTCAAAGAACTTAAAAGAAAATTTAATTTAGTTAAATTAAATATATATATACATATCTAATATTTTAAAAAGTATGAAGCTAAATTGGACATACTAGCAAGTTCATGTTGACGAAGTGCACGCTTCACACATGCTCATGCTCCATCGTGCTCTCCTTTTCCATGTCCACTCTCATAAAAATTCCACAAAAACTTGGTGTTGCGTCTAGCATGTTGACTACATAACCAAACAAAGGCTTTTGCAGACTTAAATTGTCCTGTGAAGTTACAAATAATTAAACACTTGAAAACCTTGAATTATCTTCAAAAAACAATTTAAGTCTCAAAGTTTTAAAAGTAAATATAAATTAATTAAAAATAATTTAAAAACCAATGTACTTACCAGCACATCCATTAGACCATATCCATTGTTGTTCTTGATTTATGCCACGTCGTCTTAGGTCTTCAAAAAACATTTTGAAACAATGAGCTACATAACTTCTATCATGATTCGTATCATCACTGATATAAAAGTGAACCTCTTTGATGATAATTCTATCATCTTTGCTACTTTGTATTCCATCGACCGCTAACTCTGCATGCCTGTAGCAAACTTGCACGAAGATTGCAACTTGCTCTGAATGATAATATTGACTTTGAATCTCAGTTTGAGGACTAAATGTATAGTTCTCAGAGAAATCTACAATAGAGAGAATACAACATGGTGGAAAACAATTCTTTGAATAACGAAATTGCTTAGATTTCCATCTTGCACCATGACAATGTTGGATATGTGGATATATGATATTGCAAAATTTACTCATGAATTCATTGTAAGGCAATCCACTCTCTTTGAGAACAATTTTTTTGGCCTCAACTCCTGACTTCGTTAAGTATGTCTCATAGTCAAATCTCTTCCAAGTAACTTGCATTTCATTATTGTCAACATGTAAAAGATTCTTCAAATCTCCACAATCATTACATACATTTTTTATACACTGAACGTTGAATTCATCCGAATTTTCTGATTTTTCACATAGAAGAGACTTCACAAATTGTGTTGTGCTTCCAGGGATGGCTAAATTTCGATCAATTGTTGCCATAACTTTTCTATATGATTGTAGGTGTAGATCAAATTCAACATGATTTCGACAACAACAAGTTTCACGTACTTTATTTATACGTACAAATGATGGTCGTAGTGTTTCAAACATCCTTTGACAAATCTTCACATTTAAAAATTCTTGTTTAAATGCTTCAAAAAGCTCACTTTGTGTTGTATCTATAAAATGTTTTGGATGAGAAATTTTTGTATCATCATCACCTATTATTTGTATAGTATCCCTTCTATTGGAAGAAACACGAGAGTGGGTGGTCCAATATTCAATAACTTGTTTCTTTACATCTTCTGAAATTCTATCTTTTCGAGGAACCCTACAAATATTTACCCAATTTTTCTCAATTTTTCCATCTATTTCATCTCTCTTTTCAATATATCTTTGAACAGTTCTCCTAGAAACATTTAGTAATTCAGAAATTGCTTGAACTTGTCTTCTATATGATAATTTCTTACTAGAAATTACAGTCATCAACGCTCTACGTGCAGCACTTAAATCACTAGACCGACTCTTCTTTTCAATACATTTTAATGCTTCTTGCAGGTTTTCAACAATTGTTTGTTTTAAATCTGATGACTTTTTCCTATTATCAACCCCTAACAACTCCAAAATAGGGGTCATTTCTTTTCGTCTAAATAACTTTGCAATTAACTGTGCTCTTCCAATTAAAGATTTCTCTTCAAAAAATTCATCCCATATTTTTTTAGAGTGTAATTTTAATGTGCTTTCAGATAACATATCTTCAGATGAAATATTATTGAAAAGAGAATCTTCATCCATCTCCATCAAATTTTCCATACCATAGTCCAAAACATTTATATTGGTACTAGGTTCAGTTTGTTCTTGTACCTGTACGTCACCTTGATCATCAATATTTTCCATGGGTTGTTGTTCAGTAGATGTTCCTTCATCCGCTTTTCTCTTTCTTTGTCTTACTCGTGTTCGTTCATACTTCCTCGATCTAGTCCTTTGATTTGCCATCACAAATTACACTCAAATTTGAATGATTGCCTACATAGAAATTTGTACACACATAAGCTTTCCATGAAACATGTACATGTAATATAGCATAAATATTTTAAAAAACTTGTAACTAGATGCAAAACATAAACATAAAATATTTAAACAAAAGTTTTTAATAAACATAAACATGCAAAACATAAAATATTTTTAATTGAATAATGAATATATTTCTACACATATTTCTTTGATGTTAATATTTTAATAAAAAAAAAATGAAAACAAACTTCAAATGCATTTTCAATAAAAAACATAATCAATTAAATAAATTAAAGATCAATACACCTTAAAAATATCTCTCCTCTTCTCCAAATGCCTTTTTTTTTTGTCGAAATACGTCTTGTAAATTTCAGAAATGATAAACCTTCCAAAATGTTGAAATAAATCTTCTTTAATCGAAATATTTGTTATTTTCTAATTTTTTTAATTTGATAAATTTGGAAAAAAAATAACTTTTTTTTATATCATTCATTTTCGGCCGAGTAGTTATCGGCCGATACATTTCTGAGCGATTTACTTTCGGCCGATTCGTTACCGGCCGATAGTGTTTCGGCCGAAACCTGGTCGGCCGAAACCCTACCGGCCGAAAGTATCTAGTTGGCATCCTACATGGCAGCTTACTCATCATTTTTCAAAATTTTCTGAAACATTCATTTTTGGCAGAGTATTTCTCTAGTCAGATTGATTTTTTTGCAAAAATAAAAATACCCTTTTGTAGAGCTTGAAGTGTAGAATCCAAATATAGAATTTCTATAATATTTTGATTAGTTTTGATATCTTTTATTTTTAAAATAATGCAAGTAGGTTTTAAAAATTAAAAAAGAGGCTGATTTGATATTAAAAAAATGATAGTAAAATTTATTAGAATGTTTTAAATATTATATGAGGCACAAGAGGAGAGAGTCTACTTCAAAAGGGTATATTTTATTTTTTGAAAATGATTGAAAAAATTGAAATTAGTTGACGGCCCGTCAAAACTGTCGAATTCTGACATGTTTGACTTTAAAACATTATTACGAGAAAAATTTACATCAAAATGTGATTTTTTTTTCCATGCACAGGATATTGAAATTACCTATTTGGAAAAGAAAAAAATAGGGAGAAATGAAGTTTTTTTCATTTTATTTCTTGACGGCCTGTGAAGTCACTCTTTTATGAAATTTTCAGCATTCCAAAATTTGTCCTTAAATTGATAAAAACATAATAAAAACAATTTTTTTTAAAATTTTAAAAATTACAGGAATAAACTACACCAAAAGTTCTACATTTTATTAGTTTACACCATTTTGAAATTCAAAACATAAAGACCACTTTTATGTGGTCGAAGTTCATAATTTTTTTTGTTGTTGGCCGATTCCTTTATAAAGTGTGACACAGGTTTGTGCTTTTACCCACCACTTGGTGTAGTCATGGTAGGAGGGTTAAAAAAGAACAATCCAAACCGTGTAGCTAAGAGTCAACATAGTAGAAATAACACAAGAAACATATATTTGAACATGAAACTTTATTAAATTGATAGTATTACATGCAATATATACCTCATGAGTGATTATCTAGGGCTCACGAGCCTGATGTGAGGGAATTCAACAATACAACTAGCCTACAGGCCTTATTACATGCCCCTAAAGGGTTAATGTGAAATATAACTAATGATATAACTCTAACTTGATAATTGATCATCTAAAATGAATTGAAATTCTCTTAAATATTCTTCTCAAGCTCCAAAAAATGTCTACAATCGCCACAAAGGTTCATAAACTTGATGAATAATCATACATGAAGGTCAGCCTCAAAATATGGAAAGATAATCTTGCACGAAAAAGAGATGACTTGTGAATCTCTAGGATAGGTCCCAAAAAATCCAAGATGCTTGTAGGATGCCCCATTAAGCTTCACATAAAATGGAATAGGTCCACACTAGGGAATACAATGAAATTTTTACAGTGAACTTTTGATAGAGAACTACAAATGATGTGAAATTTGGATATGTGATAGATATCAATGTGTAGATGTTATATCTTTCTCTATGAGATAAGAAATGAAACTATGGTAAAATGTGGAATGAAATACTAAAATTGCTACTGAATGGAATGCAAGAAAAGAACTATTTTTTTGGTTGACATAGGATTGCTTTACAGCCAAGGATGCTCCTACATCACTTTCCTTAGTCAAACCCTATGTTAGTGTTTCCACTTCCACAATGGCAATGTCAATGATAGAGATTCTATCCTTTTGAGGGATAAGGCTAAATGATAAAATGAATGATGAGTCCATATTGGACTGTAACTCACCACTCACCAATGGATTCCTTGAAGGATTGAATTCATGCACATCTCATCAAGGCTTGATTGTCGCTTGATTTTCTTGAAGACCTACAAGGATTATATCTCACAAACATAATGATAACATAAACATGAATGGAATTACATGAAAACATGATGAATTCTTGACATGATGCTTTATTGAAAATAATGTTCCAATAATGTTCACAAATTTTCCATTGATTTCCCTTGATTGATCTTAGGATCTTCAACTTGCTATCCTTTCATAAATTGCTTCCTTGTGCTCAAAAATGAGAGGAAAACATGATTTTATATGAATTTTAACTAATCCTTTTGGGTAGGGGGTGACCTGGGGCCAATTTAAAATCATAAAATCCTACCAATTGAAATTTAGGACATTAAAAAAAAAGGATAATCGCAATAGTGTCTGACAATTTATTTTAGGCATGAATTTATGGGGATGATGGGGAATTAAATATATTTTCTTAAGATGGCCCTAAAATTGGTAAATTATTATTATAATTAAAGTTATATGTAAAATAGGGTGTCAAGATAGTGTGAAATTGTCAAGGGAGACAATTTACGATGCTACATTTAGCCCCCACTTTAGTGGGAGTATGAACTTATGCTCAAAATCACACTAAAGAAATAATATGTCAAGAGGGGTTCAATTATCCAAATATTGAAGGGATAGGATGACAATGAATCTAGGAGGATGTCTAAGGCCCCAAGATTCAAGATCCCATGGCAAACCAACATAAGGGAAAAGGAACACACGTGAAGTGAAATGCAACACGAAAAACATGAAGCATACATGATCAAGGTGTGTAACATGATATGATGTGAATGTAACATAAACACAAACATGGTGAAAAAACAATGCAAACACGATGCTAACATGATGTAAACACATAAAATGTAATAGTCACAAAACAAAACATAGGGTTAGTACTAAAATGATTCGATTCAGTAAGGCAAAGAAACCTCAGTCTTAAATTTGTCTCAAATACCAAATTTCATCCACTAGATGTGTTATCTAACACAATGATGATATCACAAGGATGTAAAATTACTTATGAGTTACATGGATCTACTAGCTAGCAAGTTGTGTTATGCTAGGTGTCCATGTAATATGATAGGTTTCATAAGGCTAACAAGTTGTGTTATGCTAAGACAATCATGAAACACATGGCTCCACTATCAAGCAAGTTGTGTTATGCTTGATGGCCATGTTAAAAGGGGTGCCCATGAATCAACAAGTTGCATTATGCTAAATCCATGGACCATTTTGGAAATTTTTTAACATCTAAGGAGATTAACAAACCTCGCCTAAGAAGTCACATAAACATTTAAGAAGACGACGAAAAACTCTTCTAAGAAGGAACATAAACATC
>VDFB02168871.1:0-23122 GCA_007258455.2 Sequoia sempervirens
CATAGAATGTGGTTCTACACCTGCTAATTGCAGTATTCTCAAAGCCTTTTGTGTCCTTTACGATTAATTGCGTGACTTTAAGAGGCTGATGGCATTATTTTGAAAATGTTATAACTCTCAATTTCAAATTTGATTTAACTGATGTACTCCTCCATCTTTCCCTACGTAGGTTGGTTGTACAGGTCTAAAGATGTTTTAGAGATTGTCTAAAAATCTGCCTCTCTTAATGGTTAGGTCACAGTATTCAAGTCTGGCGTAGTTGTCTCACATATTTATGGTGGTTGTTGATTTAAAAATAAGAGGGGGGCGTGCATCTTTCACATGCTAAATGGAAAGTTATTTCATTTACTTTTCATACTCTTGCACAACCTTTTTAGCATGTGACGTGTTCATAACTGTGAAAGGAAAAGAAAAAAAATACATATATCAAAATTTTCTATGCATTTGAATGTGTATACTATTTGGTGGATCTTAGCAAAATCCCAAAGAAACTTTTTACAGCGTAGCAGGAAGGTTGTACAAGCATATCTGAACATAAATCTGCTCATTGACATGCATGCTTTTAGTCACAATTTTTGACCATAGGTGGAAAAGAATTCATAATCTCCTAAGAATACATTAAATTGGAATAATCCCTTATTGGCCATGTCGTCCAATCATGTATTATTCTGTCAATAACTTATCCTGCTGGAAAATTCTTGGAAGTCCGCATAGTTATTTCATTAACTACTGAAAGATACGCTTTTATTGCATAGAGATCTTATAGGTTTGCGCTATCATTAGAGGTGTATGTATTAGGGGCGCTGCCAGGAAGATATTTAAATTTTCACCAGAAATATGCCATACAAACTGCATTGACTCGCATGCATCAACAAATACGAGCTCATTCATGCTTATCAATTCTTACATTCATTAAAGAAGGCTTTTTTTATTTTCTTATTGTGAAGCTTCCTTAATTGCTATGTGAGTAGATCTTGAGTAGAGTTGTTAGGGGCATACATTTATGCATCTATGTTTCAACTTGTGAAATTGATCAAATCATTGTGATTATCATAATAGTCAACATATGCAATTTATGATAATATATATTTTATTTTATTTTATGAAAGATTTGTTCTTTAAAGATGATTCATTGATATTAGATTTGTATTATAAATTATCTTCATCATTATGATTTGAAATTTATGATGATTCTTTTAAAGGACTCGTCCTTTGTGATTAATGGATCTATTCAATTGAAATCATGTTATCATTTAAAGTTAATCATCAAAATAAGTTTAAATATTTTGATCCTCACATAAGTATCTTTTGTTTGATAGGTACCAAAAGCGAACAAAGGCAAGTGAACAAGGTACAAACAAAGGAAAAGAAAAAGGAAAAGGTACAAAGCGAAGGAGAAGGCTAGAAAACGAAAATGAAAGGAGGGGAATTTTTTTTTGAAAACTCAAAGTGTTTTTAAACGCTTTAAGTGTTTGATCAACACTGCTTCACGAAATTGTTTATCTTTTCATTTTAGAACACTAATTTTCATTTGAATTGAAATGAACAATTTGATTTTTCATTGCAAAGGGCTTGGTGAATCTGGGACAAACTCACTAGATTTGTTTCGGGGTTAAATTGAACAATCAAACTCACGCTGTTTTTGGTCTTTAACAAACTCCACGGGTGCTTTGAGCTACTCTAAAATGAACAAGTGCTTCAATTGTGTAGTTTTGTCTTTTGGTCATATCCTCTCCTTGTGCTTGATGGCGATCTAGGGGTGCATGAAACACTCAAAATACATTTTATTGCTTTAAACACTTCAATTTGGGCTTAAAAGTGAACATCATCTTGAGAGAGTGTGAGTAGGGGCATTTTCGGCGTACATTCTCTTTCATGCCATCAAAGATTGATCGAAATTCAGGTTGTGTTTTACTTGCTTTTGTTTATCTTAGAGGGCCTACCTTGGGAAAAGTACTACCCTGAGGCTGACTCAACCCGGTAACACTCTGAAGCCAAAATATTTCCCGGTCGGAGATATAAATGGATATTGACGCAGCCAATATCACGTGGTTGGCACAAACCAAGATGGATGTCCGAAAGGGGACTCTTGCCACGTTGGGTCAACTCCTACGAACGAAAAGTCCTTACTAGAACCCATGTGCTAGAATTTGCCAAAATCCTTAATCTATTTGTTGGTGCAAGAACGGTCGTTCTGAAGCTGCCCCACACTTTTACGGTCTTTAGTAGAAATGGAAAACATGCCATGGGAGTTTCATGGGTGTTGATGCTTGGTTGCCTCGATTGACATTAATGAGCCGTGGAGGGGAGCCAGTGGGGTCAAGCATCTAACCATTCGCTAAAGATAGGCGTAGCTAGACTTGTCCAAGTGGGGATTCAACAAATATTGTCTTACACATCCATAGGGCTTGTAATTGTCTTCATTTGAAAACACAGTCTTGTATTCAAAAACATTTTGCAAACAAACATTCAACATGATTCTCAAAATTTCAAACCCTTTTGAAGACAAATATCATTGATTCAATCCATATGTTATTGCTTTCCCTTAGAATTCACGTCCTTAGAGGTTCCTAAGCATTGGATTATACCTCAATTTGTCTTCTTGAGTAAAGAATAGGAAAACCCTTGCCTTAAGATCATTGAATTTCCACATAAAATATCTTGTGGGGTTTAAAGAAATTAAGAGATTGGACATCTTAGTTTGAAACTTTAATCAAAGAGAGTGTTTTTGGTAAAATAAAGACATTAAGCAAAGACTAAGCAAGATGAAATTTCATGTGTGTTGAAGACTCCAAATCCCAAAAGCACAAATCATTGATTGGAAATCCAAAATGTTCAAATCATTCCTTGGTTATGAAGGTCTTTAGGAAGCATATGCATGCTCTTCAATACCTAGGACTAGGAAAACAAAGTGGTCTTTTTAGGTTCATCTAGGGATCAAAACAAATCAAACCTCTTTCATCCATCTTTCAAAACATCAAACATCATCTCACAAATCATCTTTTGAAAAATAGCAGAAATCATCCTTAAGTGCTGAGTTTATGAAAAATCAAATAAACACAAAATCATTGAGACCAAGTCGTAAAAAATTTTTATCAAAAGAAACACCTTTAGCTGGAATGTGTAAGTACGTCCTTTGCATATCCTTAGTCAAAGTCATCCAAATCATCTTGTCGCTTGAGTGTATACAGGTGGAATCTTCATACATAATACTTAGTGAAACAATCATTTTGTTTGGGTAGGTGTGGTGGAATGCATCCTTCTCCTCACACATGTCAAATCATCATCTGAACACAACCCTTCCTTCCGATCTCGTCTCAAACATCTTTGGGGTCTTTTTGTTCAAAATCAAAAACTAAATCCAAATCAAGATCAAGGACAAAAAATCTCAAATCCCAAGAAATCAAACCAATCAAAATCAAAGTCCTAGCATTTCATTCAAAGATTTATCAAAGCCAAAACATCCACTTATCTGACCCATATCATCATCATTTGATTCTAAAAGTATCTAAAAATTTCACTTTGGGACAGCCATAAAATAGAGATTAATCCAAGGAATCAGAGATTCATCTCCCATATTCTCAAGATTGATCCCGTCTTATGGTTAACAGGTCTCAATACAAGAAGAGTATGAAGCCCACAAAAACTCCCGCTTCAGTGACCTTAGCCAAACAAATGCTGATGAATCTTGCGAGAATCAAGCAATCCATTGATCCCCTCACGTCATCTAAAACCACAAGAAGAAAACCAAGGAGAGGACCCTACTTTTGGAATGTCTCACGAAGAAATAGCTGAAATTCCCCAAAATCTGGATAATCATCGAATCATCAACATCATGATGAGACTCAACCCTTCGTTATACATGCTTGAATTGGAAAAACAAGGGGCCAAGTTGCCTTCAGATTTTGATGTGAGTACCATAGTGGAGACATCATTTCCATCAATCTCATCCACCATCCCATCTCAAAACATCACGGAAAATATGGCACAAATCACAACATGTTGCTCCCACTCAACCTTAGTGTTAACAAAACACATTCCTCAATGAACTTCAATCACATCCCCTTGTAAATAACCAAAACTTGGATGCAAATACCACAGTGGAACAAAACATCCTCCATAATTCATTACACCAAAATATTCCTCTCACTTTACATTATGACCTATCATCAACATCTTTTCACGGAGCACCACAAACACCTCTTCTCACAAATTCACAAGAGGAGGGAGACATGTTCGGACTAGGGGGCATTTTCAACACCACAACACTCTCGCAAGGATTCACCCCCCTTATATTTCCACCTCTCCCACCATCACCATTGTCATCAACACCACTCCTTGGCTTAGGGTTGCCTCCCCTACCAAGTATCAATCAAACCGCTATCCCAATCATCAATCAAAACATTTTGCCAAATGCTCAAAGATTATTGTTGACATCACAACAACAAACGACAAACACACAAGAAATGGAAAAATCATCAAACACCCCCACAACATTGCAAAGCATGGTCTCTCAAGGGCCAATCACATCAACAACACCATTTACCACATCAACAACACCATCCTCCAATCACGTAATCAACATGAAAACACCATCCTCCAATCACGTAATCAACATGACAACACCATCCACCAACCAAATAATCAACACAACATCATCATTTACCATCATTCCAAATCCACCACCACCTCCACCACCACCAATCTTCACCACATCAAACCAATTCGACACAACATTACAAGCCACTTTTCAAAGAGGATACCAACAAGTGCAGAAACAAAAAGCCGTGCAACAAGCCACTCAAGTTGCCAAAGTTGCACAAGCCGCATTACAAGCACAACAAGCACAACAAGCCAAAGCTTTATTGCAATAGCAACAACAACAAGCCACCCAAGCCGCACAAGCATTACAAGCACAAAGGGTCGCTCAAGCACAACTTTTATTACAACAACAAGCAACGCAAGCACAAGCGCAAGCGCAAGTGCAAGCTCAAGCACAACAAGCACAAGCTCAAGCACAACTTCTTGCACAAGCAGTGCAAATACAAACATATCAGCAAGCACTAAAGCAATACCAAGAGGCGGCATGGTGGCGGCCCAACAACAAGCGTTGTGGGAACAGAACAAGCGAGAACAACAAAGCGTTGACAGCAACAAAGCGCCAATAGCAAAGCGGGCAACAGAGGTATTTGTTAGAACAACAACAAATTACGGCAACAAGCAAAAATCTAGTGCAACGGCAACAAGAGCAGCAACAAACATTGTTCAAAGTAAAGCAAGTAAAGCCTACTTGCGCCCTTTATCTGAGTACCGACGAACAATGCGCAACCTTCATCAAAACCAGCATGATTTGCAACACCCCAAAACACATTCATCCCACCCCAGTCACCGGTGATACCGGCGAGCACAACAAGGAACACTCTACAACAAGTACTCGATCTTCAATCGGGGCAAACAACAAAATGCAAAGCAACATCTATCCATTTGATAGGAGCCTAGACATGAAACCATTTCCTAAGTGATTTGAGATCCCTAAATTTGAAAAATATCGAGGGATGGGAAACCCTGGAGATCACATCAGGGAATTCCAGGTTCATTGTATGGAGGTTGTATATGATGATACTTATCTGATGCGACTATTCCCTAGGAGCTTAGCAGGAAATGCTATAGAATGGTTCTCTCGCTTACCTTCAGGCATTAGGACATTCAAAGAAATTTGAGATGCATTCATTAGAAACTATGCATGTAACATTACAATGGATGTTAGTCTCGAAGAACTCTACGCTCTGAAACAAGGAAAGAATGAATCTTTCGCTTCATTCCTTCAACGATGGTGATCTAAGGCCAATCAGAGCAAATGGACCATGCCAGAAGAACAACAAGTCTGCACAATCATTACCAACCTTGAAAGCCGCTTGTCATTCCATCTCAAAGTTCAGGGAATCACCACCTATGATCAACTGATCTCCAAGGCGCTTAGCATCAAAAGAGCCCTTGCAACCCAACCCATCAAATCAACATCATATCATGAATCGCAAAAAAATTGCTCGTCATCAAACTACAATGATGGTGTCATAGACGCCAAGGTGGTCATTAGTGGTCCACGCCAAAATACACTCGCACCGCAAATCCAACCACAATGCCAAAACACTCATCACACAACATATCAACCCAACAATAATCCCACCATCAATAACGTCAACAACCAAAGAGGACCACCTCAACGCAAAACATACCCAAAATGAAAATACACTACTTTGGGGGAACCAGTTGAGGACATCATGAAAAAGCTAATTGACGAAAAACTCATCCAAGCTCCTACATTTGAGAATTATCAATAACCTGATGTCAAACCTCCCTTGGTACAATGAGAATCAACTATGTAAGATTCCACAAAATCAAGGCCACACCACAAATAATTGTATGAGACTCAGAACATCATCCAAAAATTCCTCGTCAACAAAAGAATCATAATTTGAGCACCTAAAGGAATCGGGATCTTAAAATCTACGAATCGATGCCAAATCATGGCAACAAAGGAATAACAAGGATAAAAGGAAAGGTGAGTGCCGTCATGTATGACGGTTTCCAACCTCAGTGAAAGCATGGTCATCACCATCAAAGGCTGTCTTAGAAGTATGGAGTCACCACGAGAAAGAGTCACCATCATGAGAATCATCCCAACCCAATAGAGGTCCTACATCAGAGCCATTGCATTGTTATAGCTACAATGTTGTAGACCAACTCAAAGGAATGCCATTTTACACATCTCCATCATGGAGTTGTTAAAAATCTCATCGGCCCATAAAAAGATCCTCGAAGAAGCATTAGCCTCATCTACCGTCCCCGCAGACCTCGATGCGGAACAATTCCAAGCTATGGTCGGAAACATCATAACACCTAACCTCCTTACATTTTTCGACTAAGATTTTCCCGCCCAACCATCTCACAATCATGCACTTCACTTGGAGGTCATTGTGAACAAAAGAAAAATAAAAAGGGTCTTGGTGGATGGAGGTGCAGGTTTGAACATCTGTTCTTTTAGTCTCATCAAGCAGTTAAAGATATCAGAAAATTCCATTGATAAAGGGAAGGGCATCACAATCAGAGCATATGATGACCAAGAAAGATTGTCTCAGGGCATAATTAAGCTCCCTATCCAAGTAGGGCCAACACTCATGGAAACCACATGTTAGGTCTTGGACCTCGACTTACCTTACAACATTCTCCTGGGACGCCCATGGATCCATGCAATGAAAGCCGTAGCATCAACCTTCCACCAATGTGTAAAATTCACACATAATGGACAAGAGGTTACTGTCCATGGAGATCTTGAGCCATTTTCATACTGCAAGAACCTTGAAGCCAAATATTACAAAATCCCCCAAGTTCCAAAAAATGATGAGGGCCCATCCACATCATACATCGATCTCGCCACTCTCACGTCCACTTCTGCGACAGAGACACCCGCCATTCCCACCATATCTGATATCAAGATCATCATCCAGGAGGATGGTTGTGGAAGTTATAGGCTCCCTAACAATGCTTTTATGATAGGAGAGTTACTACAATCTCCAAGATCACGGGGACGCCCACAAGAAAATCAAGCTCCCACATCTCAAACCTATCCTCAAAATTATCCTGAATTCACAAGGTGGGGAGACCTTGGCCATGAGGTAATTGAAGTAGATCCATCAAATATGTTGTATCAAGATGAAATACCAATAGCTAATCTACCAATGGATGAAAGAAGCTGAGGCCTACACATGATGCTTGCGATGGGCTATGACCGAAATCAAAGACTAGGAAAAAATGACAATGGGCTCTTAATACCAATCATGCCTGAGACACGACCTATAACAAATCTTGGTCTTGGATGTGCCACTCCGAGAATAACCATACATGGCCGAAGTCCTCCGGTTAGAGCCGCTAATGTTTCTCCTCAGCCAATCCTAGTACAAGTGCACTCCCCAATACCCATAGGGATAGACATGCATAACTTTATCACTGAGCCCTATATTAGTAGCGATGACGAAGATACCTTATCCAACCTACCTAGGTTATTCGAAGATACCACCCTTTGCATGATTAGTACCATATCCTTTGAACGAGATAGTCAAAATCATGAGATCCGCTTAGTCTACCCCCAGTGACTATGACCAGCGAGGACCACAGGTTCTCGATACATTCAAAAATGATGAAGCTCTCGGAATTCATGGGGTTGAGGATAACATTCAGATTTAGATCTAGAGTGGGATTACATGTGGAGTTGGACTACCGCCTACTACGGAAGCAATTGAATCACTCAGTCATAAAAGAGAAAAATTGAGAATAATCTCTAGGTCCTTGAGTGAAAACCACACTGTGGCACTCTCCGACCCAAAAATAGTAAAATAAAGGACACATCCGATGGTGAAAACCTCTGCGAGGTGCACGAGAATGAGGATTCAATCTTCCCTAAGAACCATTCATCAAGAGAAGTTAGCAGTCTTGGCCGAAAAATGCAACCCAGTCAACTTAGGAACATAAGAGACCCCGCATATCACATTCTATGCGGAATCACTATTATTAGAGGAGCAAGAACTCCTAGCAACATTCCTAAGGGAAAGACAAATAAACTTTGCATGGAGTTATGCTGATATCTTGAGACTTGTTCAAATCTTGTGGCCCACCACTATTAGTGTACCTAGATGCAAAACTTTGTTAGACAAAGCTTATAAAATGCATCCTAAAATTGCTTTGTTAGTCAAAATGGAGCTCAAAAAGCTATTAGATGCTGGATTCATCTGACCAATTGATTATCCAGAATAGGTATCGAACTTGGTACCTATTTCAAAACCTGATGGAGCTATCAGAATCTGCACAAATTTAGGAGATTTGAACAAAGCATGTCCCAAGGGATGACTTTCCTTTCCCAATATCGATATGATAGTGGACATGACAGTAGGGCATGAGATGCTATCACTAATGGATGGATTTTCAAGATACAACCAGATTATGATAGCAAAAGAAGATCAACACAAGACAACTTTTACTTGTCCATGGGGGACCTATTGTTGGAACATGATGCCCTTCGGCCTCAAAAATGTAGGAGCAACATATTAACGAGCCATGACATTGATCTTCCATGACATGATTCACAAAACAATCAAAGACTATGTCGACAACATCCTAGCAAAGTCAAGAAAAAGACAAGATCATATAGCAACCCTAAGTGCTATCTTTGACAGATTAGAGGAATACAAGGTCAGACTAAATCCCAAGAAATGTGTCTTCGGCGTACAATCAGGTAAACTGCTAGGATACATAGTCTCCATGAGGGGTATCAAGGTGGATCTAGCAAAAGTCAAAGCAATCCTTGAGATGGAAGCACCAAGGAACTTAAAGCAACTGAGAGGCCTCCAAGGCAGGCTCCAATCCATTAGAAGGTTCATAGCACAATTGGCAGACAAACAAAACCCATATTCGCACCTTCTCCACAAGGGGGTATCATACAAATGGGATACAAAATGCAAATAGGCATTCAACAAAATAAAGGAATATCTACTAACACCTCCAGTGTTAATGCCACCTATCCCAAGAAAGCCATTGATCTTATATGTGTCAACAACAACAACAGCCCTAGGAGCTCTTCTTGCTCAACATGATGAAAACGGAATAGAAAGAGCCATATACTATATCAGCAGGACAATGGTCGGTCATGAGCTAAATTACTCTTTCATCGAGAAAGCTTGCCTTGCAGTAGTGTTTGCATCCCAAAAATTCAGACATTATATGCTGGCACACAAGATAAAGCTCGTCACGAAAATTGATCCCCTCAAGTATCTCTTATCCAAGGCAATGTTAACTAGTAGAATGGCAAAATGGGTCATGATATTATCAGAATATGACATCGAGTATGTTGAGAGAAAAGCCATCAAGGGTCAAGTTATTGCAGACCAATTAGCAGAAGCACCTATGTATTCTGAGAATCCTCTTGTATCTAAATTTCCAGATGAATCCATCTTTAACCTCAACATTGCTGATCACTGGAAACTATACTTCGATGGTTCATATACACAACATGGATCAGGAGCTGGTGTCTTCTTCATCACCCCTCAAGGGGATTGCATACCACAGTCATACAAACTAGCATTCCCTTGCACAAACAACATAGCGGAATACGAGGCTTTGACTATAGGTCTCAGTATAGCAGTGCAATGGAATATCATAGCTCTCAAGGTATATGGAGACTCTCAGTTGATCATAAATCAGGTCAATAATGAATATCAGACAAAGGATGACAAGCTAACCCCATAAAAGAAATTGGTGGAGACTCTAAAGGAATCCTTCATCGAAATAACATTTGAGCAGATTCCAAGAACCAACAACAGAGCTGCTGACGCCATGGCTACAATTGGGTCTCTAGTAGATATCCCTCACAACGTGGCGAAATATGAATTTCTGATTGAGCAACTTCTTGTTCCCACATTCGAGGTACCGAAATTGGAATATGTGTGTGAAATCGTTGGTCCAGGCGATCCTTGGTATCATGACATCTATACATATCTTCGAATAGGAGTCTTACCCGCTGACCTACCATCGAGCCTAAAATGAACCTTCATAAAAAAAGCATCTAGATTTGTCATCCTAGGTGATACCTTATACTGTAGAAGCATAGAGGGTACCTTACTTCGCTATCTAAATGCTGAGGAGGCATTAACCGCTCTAACCGAGGTTCATAACGGTATCTGTGGCTCACACTCGAGTGGAATGACCATTGCTAAGAAACTGCTGAGGCTGGGGTATTACTGGCCCACGATGGAGTGAGAAGCACATGATCATGCTAAAAGGTGTTTACAATGTCAGTAGCATGGGGACCTCATCCATGCTCCAGCTCAAGAGCTTCACCTGATTATCACACCATGGCCCTTTTCGCAGTGGGGACTCGACCTCATTGGGAAAATCTCACCCACCTCGTCCAATGGCCACAAATTCATTATAACTGCAACTGAGTACTTCACAAAGTGGGTGGAAGCCATACCCATGACCTATATCACTGGAAAGTAGATCTCAAAATTCATCCTGAACTATCCCATCTGTCCTTATGGCGTCCCACAAGCCATTATCTCAGATAATGGGACACCCTTCAAGAACTAGGAGGTTCGTGACTTGTGCGAGAAATTCAAAATCCAGCATCGCTTCTCCACCCCGTATTATCCCCAAGGCAATGGCCAAGCAGAAGCCACAAATAAAACCATCCTCAAAATCCTCAAGAAAATAGTCAATGACGCAGGTCGTGACTGGCACTTGCAGATTAATCCTGCCCTCTGGGCTTATCGAACCAACATCCACACACCCACTGGCACCACCCCCTTCTCCTTGGTCTATGGATCAGAAGTCATACTCCCCATTGAGATCGAGCTCCCATCCCTCAGAATATCACTACAAAATCTCATCATTGATGAAGAATATTGGGTCTCAAGACTAAACAAGCTGGAGTTACTGGATGAGAGAAGGATCAAAGCTTTGAATCATTTGCAAGTCTATCAAAATAGACTCAAACGATGCCACAACAAGAGGATCAGAAGTAGGACTTTCCAAGTCGGAGAATTGGTCTTAAAAGAAAATCAGAAGAATGTCCCGAATCCTAGCAGCAAAGGAAAGTTCGAACCCAATTGGTTAGGGCCTTTCATCGTCACAACAAGCTATAAATTAGGGGCATATTAGCTATCAATACCCGAAGGGGAACCTCTACAGGAGCCCATGAATAGCTCCCATCTCAAAAAAATTTATGCCTAATTCTTTCAAGGTATAGAACCAAAAAAATCCAAAAATCATAAAAAGTCCTGAAAAAATGGTTACTTCGGTGAAAACTTGGCAAACAGGCATCTTGGTAGCAAAAAAAAAAAAGCAAAAAATCCAAAAAAAATAGAAAAGATCAAAAAAAAATTGTGCTCTATTGAAAGGCGCCGATTGGCACTTTGGGCAAGTACCTTGGTGAAAACCTGGCAAACAGGCGCCTTGCATAAATAAGCACTATCCATCCACCGGGACCTTTACAGCTTGTTCGTCACTATCCCTCCATTTCGCTTCCATCATCCATCACATCCATATCTCCATCCATCACTCATCTGCTCACATCCGCACCATAGCTTGGTCCTGTGTTCGTATCATGATCCCTCCTAGTACTACTCGGCCCATTCTCAAGGTTAGTTTGTCCTGCCTTTATCGGAGTAGTCTATTGCATCACGCTGGGGGCACATTCTCATCGGATCAGATTTGTGTATGGTCTTAAAAAGTCCTCAAAATTAGAAATCCAAAAACATAAAACATCAAAAAAATCCAAAAACATTCAAAACATTTCAAAATCCAAAAACAGGTCAAAAAGTCACTCAAAAAGCTAAAAACAAGGTCGTCTTGTCGAACTACATCGTCTCTGAGCTTGAACGTAGGCAAGGTTGATCTTTGATCATCCCCCGAGACATTTAGGCCAGTCCTATAGGAGTCTGTCACAATAAGCTGACACCTCATCATGTATATCATCATTTGTAAATTGGTCAAGTCATCTAGTCGAACTACGTGGTCTTTAGTGTACATAACTTAGGAAAGGCTAATCGTTGTCCAACCCCAAGGCCCCTAAAAACATTGGAAAACATAAAAATCAAAACATTTGAAAACCTTGAAAAATACCAAAAAATAGCCTCAAAACATTGCAAAACTCCAAAAACATCCAAATATTTGAAAAAATCCATCTGCCTCATCTCGCTTGCACCCATAATAAACACCATTCATAATAAACTGATCATCATCCTCAACCTTTGGTGAAACAGTTGGAAACAGGTCTAGCGGGTTAAGTAAATCTCCAAAAGCGTCGAGTCTCAAGTCTCGGTTGAATATGAAACAAGTTGGTCAAGTCTTTGTCAATGATCCATCATCCAAATAGTCCCATATCAATCATACGATAACATCATGTCCTGGGATGAATCCTTCCTACAGGGTAGCTAGAAAGAGATGCTTTGGATAAGCGAAATGGCGTTGCGCCATCACTAACATGTCTAGGATATCCTTCCTACAATGGGCATTATCTTTTTGTAATTAGTTTTAGGTCCTTATCCTTAAACACATTCCCTTTTGGTTAGCGGTATTGAAGAACATCGGCTTGTTTGTGTGCTTGATTTATCTTTTGACTTATCTTGTTGCACTCATTCTAAGGACTTCTCGATGATATCTAAACAGAGGATTTAGAGAAATAGGAATGGGGCAACGATCATTATCTTTTGTCTATTGTGCTTGTTGGGCGTTCTTGTAATATAACTTGTGAAATACTTGCTTTGTTAGATATGTATGGAGAGATGTTTTGATAGCTTGTTGACTATGCATTGATTGGTTATACCTTTCCGTGTTTGGTCAGAGATGTTTGAGACTTCTAAAGTCATCCTAGCAAAAGTTTATGTATGTCGAAGTCTTGAACAAAGAATACTCCTATCTGCTTGTCAGTCAGAAGTCCACACACTAAGTACAAGCGTAATGCACGGTCCTTTATACCTTGATGCATCGTGTAGAAGTGTTATCAAAAATAGTGTAAGTGACCCTTTTAAAATCTCAATCCTTGATAAGCAAATCATCATCATTTATCATCATCATCATCTATCATCATCATCTCTAATAAATTCTCGACCAATCATGGACTTGTTGGCCCCTCTTGTCATCATCTCATTTCTGCGCTAACATAACATTGCCAATGCATCCATCATGCATACATCCATCATGTATCCATCTTGCATCCATAAATCATTGGTATTTTGCATATCATCTCACATGCATAATCATCATCATAATATAGATCTATTAATCTAAGCATCTCATAAATCATCCATTTGCATAATCATAGCATATCACATCATCAATCTCATCCATCTCATATCATATCATCATTTAAGTTGTTTAGGATAATATAGACTTGTTATTCTAAGCATCTTAAAATCATCTCATTGCATCATCATCCATAACCACCCATTTTGAACCTCTTTATCGAAATTGACCCTCCAAATCGAATCTTTTAAGCTCGATCTCTCAAGGGGCAATGTGCAGGTATTTTCTATTGAGGCATCAAAAATCAAATTTTTTTGATTTTGATTGTGACAAGTTTATTCTTTGAAACAACGTAACAAGTACATTTAGCTTCAAAGAGGGGAGAAAAATGTAGACATGCAAAATTAACATCATGCATTGATCCGGATTAGATGTCGCATTAAGGCCCATTCATCACTTTCATCCATTCATTAAATAATATCATTTTCTAAGGTCATTCATCAAATAAACATTATCATCAACCTTTTAATAAATCAAAAATCCATTTAAATCAAATCCTAAATCATATTCTGTCATTTTCTGATTTAAATAAATCAAATATCAAAGTCTTAAAAGTCAACTCACCTAATCAGCATTAAATCAGCATAATCATCATTTATTTAATCTAACCCTGATTAAATGTTAATCCCATCCCACTTGCATTCTCTAGATATCTCCACTTGCACAATAAATGTTTGTAGTTTATTAAAAACCCTCATTTTTCCCTCAACATGACCAAGTCCAAACATTGCATTTATTGCTGTTTCTTGTCCCTCTCAAAATTTGTGCAAAATTTAGGTAAATTTTCCCTCTCATCAGAGTACTCTTCCCAAATCTTGCACAACCATTGACCACTCACCATTTGTTAAATTAATGTCTTCTCATTAAAGGATCTTTAGTCCCACATTCACCATCTTGGCAATCTATCATCAAGAAATCTATAAAAGAAGGCTTAATCCTCATTCATAGGATCCACAATTTTATGCAAGGTTACTCTCTTGGTTTGAGAAATAATCTTGTTCTTCATCTCCATTGCAATACATCATCATTTTAGCTATTGATCAAGGGTTGGGAAAGGGTTACTAGCACATGTAACACCAATCCACTATGGAATAGGTATGCACTATGGTTTTCTCTTGATTTTAGTTTGGTTTGTTTTGTTATCATGTTAGAGATCATTTTGCATTGTTTCATAGGGGCATTGTAATAGAGTTTGCAAGACACTAACCCATGCTTGAAGTTTAGTTGTTCGCAGATTTTTATGGATGCCTACACTAATTGAGGATGGCTTGATAATTTATTATGAGTGAAAGCAGATGAGACACATGGATTTTTTCAAATGTTGGATGTTTTTTGATGTTTGAAATGTTTTGAGGTTGTTTTTTGGTATTTTTCAAGATTTTAAACTGTTTTGATTTTTTATTTTCTAATGTTGTGGGATTTTATGAGATTTTGACAAAGAGACTAACCTAAAGACCTATCCTAGGGGCTTTGAGGGTTGATAAAAAAATTAGCCTTGCCTATGTTATACACCACAGACCATGTAGTTGATTGATGGCTTGATCGATTTACAAATGAAGATATACATGAGAAATGTCGATTAATGGTAATACAAACTCCTAAAAGTTGACTAAATTAATGCCGAGGGGATGACCAAAGATCAACCTTTCCTAAGTTGGCTTTCAGACCCATAGTTTGAATAGATGACTTTTTTTTGACTTGTTTTGAATTTTGATATGTTTTGAATGTTTTTGGCTTTTGGTGATTTTTTGAGTTTTTAGATTTTATGATTTTATGATGTTTTTGGATTTTTTGGATTTTAGGACTTCAAGAATATACACGAATCCAATTTGATGAAAACATTCCCCCAACGTGATGCAATAGACTACTCCAATAAAGGCAAGAAAAACTGACCTTGGGAATGGGCGAGTAGTACTAGGAGGGATCATGATACGAACACAAGAGAAAGCTATGATGCAAATGTCAAATGGATGGGTGATGAATGGAGATTTGAATGCGATGGATGATGGAAATGTGATGGATGGATGATGTAGAATGAGCCGTGAAGATCTTGGTAGATGGAAAGTGCTTATTTATACAAGGCACTTGTTTTCTAGGTTTTCACCAAGGTACTTGTCCAAAGTGCCACCGAAGTGGTTTTCACTAGAGGATGATTTTTTTTCTTTACTATTTTTAATCCTTTTTCTAATTTTTTTGGATTTTATTTATTTATTTTTATTTTTTTGCTGTCACCAAGACACCTGTTTTCCAGGTTTTTGCCAAGGTAACCATTTCTTTAGGACATTTTCTATTTTTTTTGGATTTTTTTGGTTCTATACCTTATAAGATTAGGCATAATTTTTTTTGAGATGAGAGTTGTTCACAGGCTCTTGTAGAGGTTCCCCTTCGGTGTTGATAAGCTGATATGCCCGACTTATAGCTTGCTGTGATAACAAATGGTCCCAACCAATTGGGTTCAAATTTTCCTTTGTTGTTTGGATTTGGGACATTCTTCTGATTCTTCTTTAGTACCAGTTCTCCAACTTGGAATGTTAGCCGAGTTTCTTGTTATAGCTCCTCTTGAGTCTGTTTTGATAAACTTGCAAATGATTTAAAGCGTCTATACACCACTCATCCAATAGCTCCAGCTCATTCAGTCTTGATACTTGACATTCTTCATCTGTGATGAGGTTTTGTAGTGATATTCTTAGTGATGGGAGCTCGATCTCAATGGGGAGTACTATTTTTGATCCATAGACTAGGGAGAACGGGGTGGTGTCGGTGGGTGTGTGGATACTAGTTCAATAGGCCCAGAGGGTGGGATTGAGCTATAGATGCCAGTCGTGACCTACGTCATTGACTATTTTCTTGAGGATCTTTAAAATGGTTTTATTTGTGGCCTCTGCTTGGCCATTTCCTTGGGAATAGTATGGGGTGGAGAAGCGATGTTGGATTTTGAATTTTCACACAAGTCACAGACATCCTGATTCTTAAATGGTGTCCCATTATTTGAGATAATGGCTTGTGGGACACCATAGCGAAAAATGAGATAGTTCAAGATAAACTTTGATATCTGCTTCCTGGTTATATATGTCATGGGTATGGCTTCCACCCACTTGGTAAAGTACTTAGTGGTGGTTATGATGAACTTGTGGCCATTAGATGCAGTGGGAGTGATTTTTCCAATGAGATCAAGTCCAAATTGCGAAAAGGGCCATGGTGTGATAATGGGATGAAGTTCTTGAGCTAGAGCATGGATGAGGTCCCCATGCTATTGACATTGTAGGCACCTTTTGATGTAGTCATGTACTTCTCTTTCCATTGTAGGCCAATAATATCCCATCCTCAACAATTTCTTGGCTAGGGTCATTCCACTTGAGTGTGAACCACAAATTCTGTTATGCACCTTAGTTAAAGTGGTAAATTCCTCCTCAGCATTTAAACAATGTAATAAGGTTTCTTCTATGCTCCTACGATATAGGGTATCTCCTAGGAAGACGAATCAAGATTCCTTGTTGACAAAGGTTCATTTTAAGGTTGAGGTTAAGTTAGTAGGTAGGACACCTATTTGTAGGTAGGTATAAATGTCATGGTACTAGGGATCATCGGGACCAACAATTTCACACACAAATTCTGATTCTGGTACCTCGAATGTGGGCACAAGAAGCTGATCTATCAAGAATTCATATTTTGGGACATTGTGAGGGATGTCCAATAGGGATCCAATCATTTTCATGGCATCTATAGCTCTATTGTTGGCTCTAGGTATCTTCTCAAATGTGATCTTGATAAAGGATTTCTTGAGATTCTCCACCAGTTTCTTGTATGGAGTGAGCTTATCATCCTTAGTCTGGTACTCACTATTCACTTGGTTTATTATCAGCTGAGAGTCTCCGTATAATTTGAGGGCCATGATATGCCACTGCACTGCTATTTTGATACCTATGGTTAAAGCTTCATATTCTACAATGTTCTTGGTGCAGGGGAATGAAAATTTATAGGACCTTGGTATGCAGTCCCCCTGTGGGGTGATAAAGAAGACACCAGATCTTGATCCATGTTGGGTGTATGAGCCATCAAAGTAAAGTTTCCTATGGTAAGCTATGTAGAGATTGAAGATGGATTCATTTGGAAACTCTAAGATGAGAGGATTCTTTGAATAGATTGGTGCTTCTACAAGTTGATCTGTGATTACCTGACCTTTGATTGCTTTTTGTTCCACATATTCAATGTCATACTATGATAGTATCATGACCCATTTAGCCATCCTTCCCATGAGCATTGCTTTTGATAGTAAGTACTTGAGAGGGTCAATTTGTGCACCAACATGTAATGTTTGAAATTCTGTGATGCAAACACTACTGCTAGACATGCTTTCTCAATGAATGAGTAATTTAACTTGTGCCCTAATATTGTCTTTCTGATATAATAAATGGCCCTTTCTATCCCATTTTCATTGTGTTGAGCTAGGAGACCTCCAAGGGTTGTTGTTGTTGTTGATACATAGAGAATTAATGGCTTTCTTGGAATTGGTGGCATTAGGACTGGTGGCATAAGTAGATATTCTTTGATCTTATTGAAGGCTTCTTCACACTTGTTATCCCATTTGTACACTACTCCCTTGTGAAGTATGTGAGAATACAAATTCTGTTTATTTGCTAGCTATGCTATGAATCTTTAGATGGACTAAAGCTTGCCTTGGAGACCTCTTAATTGTTTTAGTATTTTGGGTGCCTCCATCTTAAGGATTGCTTTTAATTTTTTTGGATCTACCTCAATACCTCTCATTGACACTATGTATCCTAGAAATTTTCCTGATTGTATGCCGAAGACACATTTGTTTGAATTTAATCAAACCTTGTATTCCTCCAACTTGTCAAAAATGGAACTTAAGGTTGCTATGTGATCCTTCCTCTTTTTGGATTTGGGTAGTAGGTCATCGACATAATCTTCAACAATTTTATGGATCATGTCATGGGAGATTAACGTCATGGCTCTTTGGTATGTTGCTCTTGCATTCTTCAAGCCGAATGGCGTCATATTCTAGTAGTAAGTCCCCCATGGACAAGTGAAGGCCATTTTGTGCTGGTCTTCTTTAGCAATCATTATCTAGTTGTATCTCGTGAAACCATCCATCAAGGAAAGCTTTTTGTGTCCCGCCATCATGTCTACAATCATGTCAATGTTGGGCAATGGGAAATCATCTTTTGGAAATGCTTTGTTTAAGTCCCTAAAATCTATTCAGATTCTAATGCCCCCATTGGGTTTTGAGATAGGAACTAGGTTTGACACCCATTGTGGATATTCTATTGGTCGAATGAATCCTGCATCCAATAGCTTCTTTAGTTCCATTTTGACTAGTAGGGTGATCTGAGGGTGCATTTTCCTGAGCTTTTGTCTAATGGACTTTGCTTTAGAGTGTACTGCTAGGTGATGAACTACAATTTTTGGATTGAGCCCTAGCATGTATGAGTATCTCCATGTAAATTTCTCTCTCTTTCAAGAGGCTACTAGGAGTTCTTGTTATTTTGATAGTAATGACTTCGCATAAAATGTGATGTGCGGGGTCTCCTCTATTCCTAGATTAACTGGATTGCACTTTTCTACTAGGACTACTAATTTTTCCTGATGAAGAGTTCTAAAAGGAAGATTGAATCCCCCATCCTCAGGTGCCTCAAAGAGGTTTTCACCATTGGATGTGTCCTTTATTTTTACTTTTTTCATGCTGGAGAGTTCCACAGTGTGTTTTTCACTCAAGGACCTAGATATTATTCTCAATTTCTCACTTTTCTGGCTGAGGCATTCAATTGTTTCCCCATAGTATGCGTGTGTATCTAGCTCAATGATGAATCCAAATTTGTGATCTCCACATGGAATGTTATCCCTTAGTCCCATGAATTCTGAGAGCACCTCATCATTTTCAGATGTGTCAAGAACTGGTGGTCCTTGTTGGTCATAATCAATGAGTTGGGGGTAAACTAAGAAAATTTCATGATTTTGATGGTCTGACTCAAAGGATAAGGTGCTAATCATGAGAATGGTAGTATCCTTGAAGAGATTAGGTAGGTTGGTTATGGGATCCTCATCATCACTATTACTACAAATGTTAGTTATGTCAAATGTGAAGTTGTTTATGACTCGATTTGTAGATATGGGTAGGCAAAGTTCGACTGCAGATTGCTGAGGATTATTGACCTTTCTAATTGGAGGATTTTGGACACGTATGGATATACTTAGAGGGGTACATCTGAGGAAAAGTTTTATCATTCACGTCTTTGGAATGATAGGTATTATAAGCCCATTTTCATGTTTCCCAAGTCTCTGGTTTCTGTCATAGTCCATTGAGAGCATCATTTGCAAACCTTTGCTTTGGTCATCCATTGGTAGATCAGTTGTTGGTCTATTATCTTGGTATAGGAGATGAGATGGGTCCCCCTCTATGAATTATTGGCTGAGATATCCCCAACTTCTAAAGTTGGGATATTCTTCATGGGATGTTTGAGATGTGGAGGCTTCATTTGATTGTGGATGTCCTCGTGATTTGGGAGATTGTGGTAACTCTCCTACCACAAAAGCATTTTTGGGAATTGTGTAGTTTCCACAACCATTATCCTGGATGATGAATTTGATATTGGAAATGGTGGGGATGGCAGGAATGGTGGGTATCTCTATCACAGAAGTGGATGTGAGAGTGGCTGGATCAATGTACGGTGTTGATGGGCCTTCATCATTTTTAGGCACTTGAGGTATTTTGTAGTATTTTTCCTCAAGGATTTTGTAGTAGGAGAATGGTTCGAGATCTCCATGGATGGTGACCTCTTGTCCTTCATATGTGAATTTGACACATTGATGGAAGGTTGATGCTACTGCTTGTATTGCATGAATCCGTAGATATCCTAGGAGAATGTTATAAGGTAAGTCAAGGTCCAGGACCTAACAGGTGGTTTCCATGATAGATGGCCCTACTTGAATAGATATTTTTATTGTGCCTTGGGACATATTTCCTGATCATCATATGATTTTATTGTAATACCTTTTACTTTGTCGATGGAATCCTTTGATATTTTTAACTGCTTAATGAGCTTGAGGGAACAAATATTCAAGCTTGCACCTCCATCCACCAAGAATCGTTTGAATTTACTTTTCTACACTAGGACCTCTAAATGGAGTGCATGGTTATGAGATGGTTGAGTGGGAAAATATTTATCAGAGAATGTAAGGAGATTCAGGGTAATGATGTTGTTGACCATAGCTTGGAATTGTTCTGAATCAAGATCTGGAGGGACGATGGATGAAGCCAATGCTTCCCCAATATTTTTCTTGTGGGCGGATGAGATTTTTATCTGCAGGGATGGTGGATGAAGCCAATGCTTCCTCAAGGATTTTATTGTGGGTGGATGAGATTTTTAATAACTCCACGATGGAGATTTGTGCTGGCGTTCTTTTTAGCTGATCAATGACATTGTAACCATTGGGAATGGATATTGAATTAGACATGAAAGTTTTGTTTGGTTGAGATGATCCTATGATAGTAACTTTCCCACCTCTTGTGGTGACTCCACAATCGAAATGGGCTCCTTTGATGGTGATTATTGTACAATATTCATCTAGGGAGGTGTCGATAGTTTCCTACATATGATTCACATTTTTGAAGGTGCCCTTCCCCTTATCAGTGTTATTGTTTCCTTTATTGTTATGGTTAGGCATCAGATTTGTGTATATTTTGAGGTTCTGGTTTCCTGTTGGGTGTTCCACATTTATAATTCTTTGATCAATGAGATCTTGGACTATGTTCTCTAACCTCATGCAATTGTTAGTGGTGTGCCCTTTGATTTTTTGGAAGTCCCAGAGCTGATTTTCATTGTACCAAGGAGGTTTGACATTTGGTTCTTGATAGTTCTCGTAGGTGGGAATCTTGATGAGGTCTTCATTTATTAGTTTCTTCATGATTACTTTGAGTGGTTCCCCAAGAGTGGTGTACTTTTTCTTGGTAAAATTCTTGTTTTGCTGGGGCGGTCCTCTTTGGTCATTGACGTTATTGATCACTTGGTTGTTTGGTTGTTGTGTTATTGTGTTCACTTGATGATGGTTTTGGATTTGTTGTGGTGCAGGTGTGTTTTTCTGAGGGGAACTGATGAAAAATTTGGCATCGACGACACCATCATTGGTAATATTTTTGTTTCTTTCCCATGTGCAAGGTTTGTCATTGTAATTGGTGTGTGGGTGATTGTTCTGCTATTCAGGATATGTAGTTTATCCTCTAGGTTGTGTCATAAGGGCTCATTTGATGTTGAGTGCCTTGGAAATCAACTGGTCATACATGGTGATCCATTGGACTTTGAGATGGAATGCCCAAAGGATGTCAAGGTTGGATATGATAGTTAACACTTGTTGTTCCTCGGGCATGACCCATTTACTTCGATTGGCCTTGAATCGCTATCATTGTAGGAATGAAGCAAATGATTTATTATTACCTTGTTTCAAAGCCGAGAGTTCCTCAAGATTGACATCCATAGCGATATTGCATGTGTAGTTTTTGATGAATGTGTCTATGATTTCTTCGAATGTCTTGATTCCTGTAGGTAGGAAAGAGAACCATTCCATGGCGTGGCCAGCCAAACTCCTAGGAAATAGCCGCATCAAATAGGTATCATCATATGTGACTTCCATGCAATGAACCCAGAATTCCCTAATGTGATCTTTAGGGTTTCTCATCCCATGATACTTGTCAAACTTGGGGATCTCAAATCCCTTTGGGAATGGTTTTATCACAAAGCTCTTGTCTAATGGACAAGGACACAAGTTGCTAGATGTTTTCGTGGTTCACCCTGATTGAAGATTGAGCACTTGTTGTGAGAGTAATTTGATTTGTGTTGCGACATCCTTTTGTGGATCAGGAGGTGGGATGAAAGTGTTCTAAGGTGGTTCGCTTGTGGGTGTGATGGGTGCATTGGTTAATGTGTTGATTGGTGGTATTTGCACATTCAGTTGAGCCATGTATGCTTGTACTTGCTATTGTATAAACATTGCTTGTTGTTGGTCTTATTGTTGATGTGCCATGATTTCCTATTGTTGATGTGCTTATTGTTACATGAATAAAGATTGTTGTTGGGTTTCTTCTTACTACTCTTGGTATTGTTTTACCGCTTGCTGATATGCTTATAGTTGTGTTACTTTTTTTTGTATAAGATATTTCATTTGTGTTTGTGTTTGTTGTGCTTGATATTGGGCGTGCACCTGAGCTTGAGCTTGAGCTTTTGCTTGGGTTTGTGCTTGAGCCTGTGCTTGG
>VDFB02168872.1:0-24042 GCA_007258455.2 Sequoia sempervirens
AATATAGGGGAAATAGAAGGATAGTGATATATTTTGAAAATTGGTGACACATTAGAATATTGGGAATTAGGGTTATGCTTTTGTAACTAATAGGTTTAAGGTAAATATTGTGCAAGGGGTATATTATTTTATTGCTGTGAAGATATTGCTTTTAGGTAATATTCGTAATATTAGTAGTTAATGAAGTGAATGAATTAGAGTAGATTAACTGAAAATATTAATTTTATTTAGGTTAAGGTTGTGCTGTGAAGAATTAGATTTTTATCCCAGCTAGATAAATGATCTCTTATTATTAATCATTGTATCTAAATTAGGATGGAAAAATAGGTTAAAAGTTTTTTTACGTGAGATTTAAATTAAGGAAAATTATAATATAAAGTGTATCTTGAATTTCTTACATGTTCTCTTAATTGGTGATTTAATTTTATAGTATTAATTTCATGATATCTTTTATATTTCTTTTAGAATGAAATAAATGTTATCTTAATATCTAAACTTCTCGCATGCTTTTAGGATTGGCTAATGGATACTCTTGGCAAATAGGTAGTTGGTTACAAGAATAAAATATTGCTACAATTACTTATGAATTATTGTGCCAAGGAATGAATTAGGTAAATAATTAAAGTAAAAATGGTTATTTTGATAGGTTGTTTAGTAAAATATTATTTAACAAAAGATTTTTACGGAATAAACATTATTGAATTAGGTATTTAATTTTGCTGTAGATAAATGAACTGTGTATTTAGTTAAAGTAAATTGATTTATATGGTTAATTAAGTTTTAGGGTTCACTAAGGGAGATAAGTGATTCTACATTTACATAGTTTCTTTTACTTGAAGGTTAAATGATAAAGTTAATTTTAAGTGAGGATAAATCCTAGGTTCATAGGTTCATTAATTTAAATGATACTGATTAAATGTTAAATGGTTTTAATTACCTTTTTGTTATCTAATGAGGCTGTGAATGATAATTATTTATCAAACTACTGTGTGAAATAATCTATTAGTGTCGTCACCTTAGTATTATAATTAAGTTGTAAATTATAGAATTGTCATCTTAGTATTACATTTTAAAGTTATAATTAGGATTCGTATTAAACAGTTGATGGAGTTGGTTATCTTATAGATAATATAGTTATTTTAAATATAATTATCTGTCGTAAATACTCTCTTAATTAAATTAAGTGGATATGTTAAAATAAGTGATAAGAACGTTGAAATAATGCCTAAATTAAAGGAATGTCTTTATCGTTATAAGGTGTGAGTGATGTTTTAAACAAAGTGTTTTAATTATTGGTTTAAGTATTATGTAATTGTTTTAAGATGGGTGTGATTTGTGGGATAGTTAACTTAGAAATAATGAAAAGTAGAGTTTTGTATGTTGTTGATGTATGTAGATAATATTGGCGATAAGGATTATTTCTGTTTAGGTGGGAGAATTGATTTATAAGATAAATGGAAGTAAATAAATTTGAAAACTTTAAATAGTTGGGTATTACGATAAAGGCTAGTGAATGATTGTTGATTCGATAAATATTTTGATTAATTATATTTAGTTAAACAAAGGGTTTATGTAAATGAATAAAATTAAATGATCTTTTCTAAGTCAATTTCCCTCATATTCTTTTAATAGTTGTTTTGTGGGATTTCTATAAGAACAGTTCTAGAAAATACTTGTGATTGATATCAGGATCAAAATTGTTGGTTTGAGTGGGTTGATCTTCAAAGGGAGATTGTTGTTATAATGTGTAAATGGGAATATAATTGTGTTTGAAAGAGTATACTTGTGAATAGTGTCTTACGACTTAAACCATTAGATTTTATTTTCACTTCGCAATATTGTGCTATCCTTAAATGTTGGAAATGAATGATCTTTAAACTAATGTTCTTTTTAAAATGTTTCAAGTTACTTCTTATTGAATGAATGGATATATTATTAGAACGTGTGGTTTTATGGATTCTTTCAATGTGACTTTTCCTGAGTTGATTTTTGAGTTGGAGTTTTTCTCTCATTTTATTTATGTTGCTATTCGTTGGGAACCAGTATGTGTTCTTTTGTTCTTTACCTAAGTGGCAAATTGGTTAATGTTATCTTTGTCATGATTGATGGTTCTGCTTGAGTTGTTAATGAGTCAATTGAAAAGTTCTTTGAGTTATGGGTATTCTGAGAGGAGAAAATAGAGGTTTCCCTTGGATGTCCGATTTAGTTCGTATCGAAGTTGTTGATGTTGTTTAAGGGAGTTGTTGATCTTATTTTGATGTATTCTCTCATCATGATTGAATTGAAAATAGTTCTTTAAGGTTTTGCTTTTATTGTTGTTAGATTTGCATGGGGAAACCCTAGTGTAACTTTATGAGAATCTTCCAGAGGTTTATTTTACTATTGGTTAATGTTCCTCCTTTTATGTGCCCTTGTTGTGGCAAGTGTTTTGGTTTCATGTTTTTGAAAGGGTTGTACATGAATCGTTGAGATTTTGATTATGTATTTATGGCAAGATGGGTAATGCCTTGCATGCTTCTTTGTTGTGATCTAATGTACTTGTTATGTTGTACAACCCTTGGATTTGATTTTTATGTTTTAAGTGTCTAGAGTGGGAGTGGCTCTAAGTGGGTGGTCGGCGCACAAAGGGGCACCAGGATAGCCCTCGTTAGAGTGAAATTGAAAAAAGTGATAATTTAAATAATTAATTAGGGGGTGGATAGAATCACATTAAAAAGATAATTGATGCCTCATCCGCCTTTGAGTGCTACCACAGACTAAAGGGGATTGAGAAGGCCGTGGTTGGCAAGATCGTTACCTTGTCTTCATGAAAGGTTAACGGTTCCGCATGAGCAACCCTATGGAGCGGTTCCTTGAAATAGGTAGCCTGGATAACCATAGATGGAGGCGGTTCCTAGTGCTTGGTTGCCTGGATAATCCGTCAGTAGATGGAGGCGGTACCTTGCAGTAGGTAGCCTGGAGAATCCATGTTAAGCCATGCGATGACACTCTCCTCTAACACTCCTTCTTATGTTGTTACTTTGGAAATCCTCTGGAAGTGGGTCTTTATCTTGAATTGATGGAACATAGTTGTTTTGAATTGATTTATGGTTTTACCCTATTTGATCTTTGGTGTATTCTTGGGTCTTGTATAAATCTTGTAGATGTTTGGGTTTTGACCTTGTACTCTTATGGTACTGTGATATGATGTTATTGTATTGTATCATTGCGTTTCTGAATTATGATATGGTTTTTAATTCAACTTGATTTGAAAGTGTTTTATGATCTTCCTTTGGTTCCTAGTTTACTGGCTATTGTTTTGATTTATGTGATGAGATTTATGACTCCTGGATGTGGTTGATTATGTCATTTTAATTCCTGAGTGTTATGATACCTTGGTATGTTGTTGAGTCTTATGGTTCCATGTTTGGATGTTCTTGGTTGAGGTCTCTTTCTTGTTAGCTCCTAGCACGGGGGGTGGGTCTTCGGACTAACATGGTCAAGTGGAACATGCTATACACCTCATTGGGTCCCCAGTCGAGGATCGAGAGGTGTGGATTGGTGCTATTGCAGCGACTCCAGAGTTGTATCTGTCTTGGAGCCTGTTTTGATACTTGTATTTCTCTAATTATTTGTATCATGGTATCTTGTGTATGGTTTCCATTCATATTTGGAACACTCTTGTATCATTGTACTTCTTAAACATTGTACTGTAATGAAATGTTAAACTTGGTGTGGATATTGACCATGGTAGTTGTTATTCAATGTGTTATGTAATCATGCATATGTTGTATTTATGTGCAGATGGCTTCTTATCAATGAATTTTTCATGTATGTGTTATATTTGTTATTGTTAATGATTATATCTTTGAATTTTATTCTTTATTGATGTTGTATGGATCTAAGTCGCGTAATGACTCTTCGTGCACCCCAAGGGATGTATGTGTTAATGAATCTATTTAATTGAAATTCATGATATGACTTGATGTGTATTACATGTATGTTATGTGTATTTAAAAAAAAAAATTGTGCTATAATTATTGTGTTAATGTCCTTTTTGGGAGTTCACCACTGAAGTCCATAGTTCACGACATTCTTTGTAGAGTCCCACTATAAATAAGAAAGAGCAAATTGGGAGAATGAAGAGGGAAATGGATGGCCATTCTATAGGAGTTCGATCTGGAGATATGCCCTATGGGACTTGTCAGAGGTACAGGCCTATCTAAGTCCATGGCGAATACTGGTGACAACATTATTTGTCAGCAATACACAACTCAGTCCTTCTTTGGTACCCTTGGTATGTCGATATCATTTGCTTTATGATCAATAATGCGATGCCAGAGTAAGATACAACTTCGGAGAGTGTTGAGAATGAAATCTCATTATATGCTTAAAGGAGGATTTCTATGCAAGAATAATTTTGAAGAATTATACCTCGATTACCTTGATCAACAAGAGGCCTAAGCGTATGATTCACCCGGCTTCCATAGGAAACATGGCACGGTCATGGGTCTACCGACTCATTAGCACGAAATCCTTAGGTCCTAGTTATTACTGTACATGTGTTCAAAGACACCCATCAATATGTAAGAACATGTCACATATGCCAAATTTTTGCATCAAAGGAATGCCATCCAACCATGCCATTGCAACCTGTTTACGAGGTAAGACCATTTTCCCAATGGGCGCTGGACTTTATTGGGGTAATTAACCCAAATTCTTCTATAGGACACAAATCTATTGACTGCCCAGTTAATTTTCGAGATGGAAAAAGGCTATACACTGTAAGAATGGCACAATGGAGGAGTGGCGATAAAGAGTTCCTCACGAATGCATCACCACTAGGTTTGGGTACCCGCTTCACATTGGTATGTGACAATGGCTCTTCCTTTTCTTTCACTAAATTCATTTCATGGGCTTATGATCACAAAATTGTTTTAAATTATTCTTCAAACTATTACCCAAAAGGAAATTGAGTTGCAAAATCAACCAATAAGAATCTCTTAGGGGTAATTAAAAAATTGTTAGAAAACAACCCTAGGGACTGGCATACCCAGCTGAGATTCGTGTTATGGGCAGATAGAACTAGGATCAAGGCTACTTTAAAGACCTCACCATTCAAGCTAGTCTATGGACAAGAGCATGTGTACCCTATTCAATTGAAAATACCTATCCTTGAGTTTATGCAAAAATTATACTCTAGTGACAGTAGGATAGAAGTAAGATTAGTTGCCTTGTTGAAATTAGAAGAGCAGAGAGATGTTGCCTTGCAACAATTCTTTAGACACCAGGCTATTGTCAAATGATGGTTTGAAAAAAGAGCCAAAATCAAGGCTATTAAGATATTAGACCTCATGCTGCTATGGGATAAAGCTAGTGAAAAGAAGGGCAGTCACTAAAAATTCTATAAACTCTGGTTGGGTCCCTACCAGATTGTTGAGATCTTGGGAGAAAATGCTTTCCAATTGAGCAGTTTAACTGGAGAACCTGTTCCCTTTCCTATCAATGGGTAGTTTCTTAAACATTATTTCAAGCCATAAAGCTTGCTAATTTTTTGTCCTCTGTATGTGAATAGTTTGCTGCTCTTTATGTAAATAATTTGTTTTTCTATGTGTAAATAGTTTTGCTATTGTTTGTTTGATCTTTCCTTCTGTCCTTTTTGTTTCCTTTGCTATTATCTGAAGCATACTTTGGTTATTAGGATGGGAGTGGTTTATATATTTTTAGGCTTGCTGATTGGGTGATTTTTTCTAAGCTTTCTGTCTTGTGCTCATTGTTAATAAGAGTTGTGGAAATTCTTGAAAACAAGGTGCAAAGTAAGTAACCTTCATTAGCTCCACTGAATCTATCACAAATCATCAGGATCATCTCCTCTTGTAATGGTGTATTTGTCCTAGGATGATAGTGTTGTAAGATTTGAGTGAAAATTCTGATATCCCAAGTGCTCTTATGAGGTCCATGGTAGTTTTCAACCCAAAACAGATGTTAAGCATCTAACATAAAAAAAATGAATGAAATATCTAAAACTCTATGAGAAAATAAAAAAAGAGAGAACTATTTAAATAGGAAAGAAGAATCAATATGAATGGGTGATTCCAGTATCTCTACCGGGGCTATGGATACCTGGCTGGAAATAGAGAAATGTTGTGGGAAAACTAGAGGTATCTCCATCAAGGCTATGGATGCCTGAATGGCAACAAAGCAATGCCCAGGATGTCATTGCATGACAACCAAAGGGAATCAACTCATGTAGCTCAAATCTTGTACATTGTTGTTCGAAAGATAAAGAAAATTTTATAAAAGAGTGATGCACAATCAAGCACACACATAGATTCAGGGGTAGCCATTGATTGATTTACACTTGAGATTCTGGCTCAGCCTTGGTTATTAAAACTGACCCAATTGGAGTTGTGATGTTTGAAACCAGGAGTTCTGAGTAGCTGAATCCTTCAGTTTCTTGAAAATGGTTAAACCATTTTCCCAGCCGGGTTGCCATTTGTTATGCCTTTCATAACCACCCCATTTTATTCTAGAACAAAATGGGTCACCCTTTCTCTTTTCTATTTTGTTGCCTCTGTTATTTGCTTTGACCTTTGGAATTATTTTGTTTTCCTCCTAATTTTGTCTCTTGTTCTATTTGATTTTGGTTCTATCTCAACTTGAGTTGGTTTTTTTCTTGCCAATAATTGAGTGAAATAATCATAAAAAATCATGTATTTCATTATAATGTATTTTATGTGCTACTAAGGGCTAATGGAGACCTTGTTTCGCAGGATTAAATCATGCACATAATAATATTTCTCAAGGAGCTTAGTTGGAAAGCATTCCCCCAGCCTAGTTTGGCACAAAATTCCTCTAAGAAGAAAGTTGGCAAGACCTTTTAGTTGTCTCACTGACTGCCAGTGTGTTCAATCCATTGGAAGCTCACTGGTCACCCAAACATTTCAGTCGTTGTGAGTTTCTATGTTTTTTTCTGGTCAGAATGATCTCTCGACGAAAGGGGGTTGGCATTAGGGAGAAGTCTTCCTAACAAAATGAGCTCTTGCCAAAAGATTTAAGTTCGGCAGGATGTCTAGCTGAAGGGATAAAGTCTTACTGACTAGGAATATGTCTCGGTGAAAGATGAAGGCTCAGCAAAAGGTCTCGCCGACTAAGCAAGGTCTCTCCAAAGTAAAATGACCTCGACGAAAGGGAAGTCTAATAACCTTAAAGAAATTAATATCAAGTAAGGTTTCACCAATCCATCAGAGTCTTAGCAAAACAGAGATGTCATTGGAAAGGTCCCTCTGAGAGGGAGATGGCTTCGACAAGATGTCTCATCGAAAGTGTTGAATCTTGCCAAAATGAATCGGCATCGGGGAGAGTGGTTTGCATTCACCGAAAGGTGTCATCAACGGGGTGAGGTCTTGGTGAAAGGAGGTATCGTTGCCATGAAGTCTGGCTGAATGGTAAAGGTCTCACTGAAGGTTCTTCCTTCGGTGTGATGTCTAGATGACTACAAGAAGTCTTGGTGAGAGGTCTCCCTGACCACAGAGATTCTTGCTGATAGAATGAGGTCGCCGAAAGATTTAGGGCTTGGCAAGATGTCTCGCCGAAATGGGCCAGCTTCACTATGAGGTCTTGCTGACCCGCTAGGGTCTTGCTGATACAAAATGAGTTTGGGGTGAGGTCTTCTCGACATGAAAAGTCTCTCCGATATGGGTGTGCTCGCCAAAAAAAGAAAGGCTAGCTGAGAGGTCTTGCCGATGGGTTTTTTAGTATCAATATGACTTGTGTGGCTTGATGGGAGGTCGTGTCGATCGTCTTGTGTCACACTGATAGCTGCCAAGAGAGGTATAATCACATCAGGGAGACACAATTAGTGTCTCACCAACATGTGATTCCATTCGAATGACCTTTGACTGCCCCAAAATCTTGTGTGGCCTATGTTTCACCAACTGGAAGAAGCTAAAGGAGTGGCCCATTGGTCCTTTGACTGACTGACTACCCCTGTAAAGAAGATCAACAAAATGCAAATGACGTGGACTCATTCTGAGATCAAGGGCAATGGATCAACTCAGGGACGATGGTGTTCAGATCTAAAGGGAAACCCAATTCTCTACTTCCAGAGATGGTCAACATGCAGAAAGATATAGAGTAGAAAGGGGGCCGAAGGAAAGAAACAACCACAAGTCTTAGGAACAGCTGGAGTCTACTGGTAGAAAAAAGTAGATTGACATTAATGAGAATGCTTTAGAGAATTCAAGGCAGCTCTGCAAGGGAGAATGAAGATGGACACAGAGGCCATGAGTAGATGTTGCAACTATGAAAGATCTAAGATCATCCCTGGAACAATCCCTCACCAACATTTACAGTAGGGATATGCATTTAAGGCAGAACCAACTTTATCCAAAAGAACTAAGTGCCGACCTCCTACAACCAAGTGAGATATTTTGTGAACCCTAAAATAGAGGCTAGCACACTCTTGTGATATTCTGTATTAATGGCATTCTTGCCTCTTGGTAAAGGGTTAGAAAGTTGTTAGAGAAATTTAGAAGAAGTTAGAAGGAATAGAGACAGTTAGAAAAAGATAATAGAGTAGACAGTTCTATATGTAGATTTTTAAGAGTAGGAATTTTTTGAAGGGTAGAGGAGATAGAGCTACATCCTGATTCTTTGTGATGGTATTTTCTTTTGTCTTCTTAGTCAGGAGTTAGATTCAGCATAGACTATAATGTATTTCTCAAGTTCTCTTAGTATAGATGGAAATAGTCTGAAGACATAGATTCTCTTTACACTGGTGATTGTGCTAGCTTCGTAAACATTGCTTATTTATTTCATTGACAGTAGAAGCAATCAAATTTAAAATCTACTTCAGCTTGTGTTTCTAAATGGTGTTTTTCTAGAGTTAATCATTTGATTTGAGAGTCTTTCAAGGATTAAAGTCTTATTTTATGTTTTTCTTAAATGGTAACTTACAATCTGTTATTCAAATTAGCACTGTGAATGAATGAAACTGTGTGTTAATCACAAGTCAATTTTGTTCTACAGTTTTAGTTAGGAATTCCTTGAAAGGTAACAAGTCTGGTTAAGTTAGATGAATTAATATTCTTTTCAGTTCAAAAGCTCTGATCCATCTTTTTCTATTTCTTTAAAAACCCCAATTAAGAATAGGTTCAAATTTATGCTTGATCTTAGAACAATCCAGAAGCTCAACATCAATAGGCCCCTTGAACATTATAGTTCACATCAACCACTGAATGAAATCAGCAGAGTTGAGAACCAACTACAAAGATCTTGGGAGCTAAGATATCCATGTGTTGTCTTTCTCTTTCAAGAGAAACATAATAGTAATATTTTGTTTAACTATTGTTGTGCCACCAAGACCATCAATAGGTCCCACTATCCATCAATGGTCAATATCCATCCATTGTGGTTTAATCTCCATCGCTCTCTATAGAACCCAAGGTCTTGATCGAGCCCCACAAAAATATTAGTGGGGTATGTAGGCACCATTTGATCTTTATTTCCTTAGCCATCACTATTGATCTCACTAAAGGGAAATATTTGCTTGACTTATGAAATATTAAACGCTCCAAATATTTTCTTAGCTAGTAAATGCAAGGTAAAGGGGTTGGTTCCCCAAACGACTCCAAAGGCTTAAGTCATAACTTAAGCTACTTGCAACCTACTACAACTAGTCAGTTATGAAATAGAAACCATTTGAACATTGTGACTATAAACTCATGCACACTTAGGGTTTAACTGATAAACCCTAGACCAAGAGCATGAACAAATGAATGCTAACATCTCCATTGACATCAAGACCTACACAATACCTTTTTGGAAAGCTCTCTAGAAACCTAGTTAGAATCTGCCATCTAATTTTCTATCAGATCCACTACTCTCACACTCATCCTCTGTCATTGTGCCAACAATCTACCTTGCATGATTTGAACTTTTGACATCAATGACAACTATATGCCAACACTCATCCTATATTTATATCATCTTTAACTTTGAAACATATCCAAATTTTTCCATTCATTAATAAATTCAAATTAGGCTAGTTCCAAAACATCCTAGGGTGGAATTAGAATGAGGGCGACCCAAACACATGCTTGATGAGGACATAAATAGGTCCAAAATGCTTCATCAATTCTAAAGAGAGTGTTCAACACAAGGTTGGCCAAACTATTGTAAAATACATAAAACAATTAAGCACGATCCTTCCAGACACTAAAATTATCTTCAACATGATCATAACAACTTAACTCTAGAACCACAAGTCAAAAGATTTTACCAAAGAGAAATTCAAACCAACAACATTTCTCCCGAACCTCAGCTAGAGACACAAAAACCATAGTTCACAACTAGGAAATATAACTCACACTATACAATGAATTAGAAGCCAAAAATTTGGATATAGTAACTTCCAACAAACATGATCAACACATTTGAACCACAAAAACATAGGAGAAAATCTTAGAGAAAAACTTGGAGCAACCACTAAACACTTGCAACCTTTCTTCAATACAATTTTCTCAATATCCTCAACATGGAAAAATAACATCCATAACAACTAGTTGATAACCAATTGAACAATTGACATCAATGACAACACCTTCTTCATTCTTGCAACAATAATAATCTAGACCTGTAACATGGTTTAATCCAAGTTATTTACATGAATACAATTCTCAAGTTATTTAGCACAATCTTGGCAGGCCTGAGCATCTATAGGCAGGCCCCATTAGGCTGGTGAAAGTACTTGAAACCATTTGCTTCATTAGAAACATGTTGGGCTTCCCCTAATCAATTACCACACACAAATGTTTTGGTGATCCAACCTCCAAAAATCAGGCAACCCACAAAATTAGTCAACAAGTATAATAAAATTGACACATGAAATTTTTTTGAATGGTAAAGATATTTTAGTGGTGTAAATTTAATGGCGAATGAAATCTTTAAAGATTCCAATAGAATATTATGCCAACTACATGATTCTCGACAACCTAAAAAAATTGTTGGCAAGGGGGGATTTTTTTCCATTGACAGGTAGGAGGTTCTCATATTTAAGCCAACACTTTGCTAACATCATCATGATGTCATGCTGATTTCATTCATATGACTAACCATCTAGCCCCCTCCTAACCCATTTTTTCCCTAAAAGAGATTTTTTTTTTCTTTTTTGTATAACTTGAGCATACATTTTCAAAATTAGGCAAACGAGATATCATGATAAAGCTGGTTCCATGAACTTTCTATTGTTGTAGGTATCATTATCATATTTTTCTAGTGGTTCCTATTATTCTTAGTCAAAGTTAGATCTATATTTTGCACTTCTAAGCTCATAATTTTTCTTCTATCTTCATTTTTCGCGATTCAAGCGGCATTGGAAATGTATTTCAGAGCTCTTCATATATATTCACGCACTCTTTTCTAGAATCTTCCCTAGGTACATTTTATTCAGTATTTTGTGTTTTCACACTTTGCTTAATTATTTGGATGTCTTGGCACCTTGAGAGGATCTATTTGTGTGAGATGCCATATTTTAATCTACTTTATCAGAACTAAGGGTTTTAGTCTTTTATTTTTTCATTTGAGCCAGTATCTTGGGTTTTTTTGTTCATCTTTATATGATAAACTTTGATAAGGATAATTGTGAGTCTTGACAAAATGGCATCTTGAAACATATCAAGTGGCTTGATGCTTTTCTTGATTTGTATGGACTCATACCTACACCAAACACAACATGGAGTTTATCTACATGGAGCATCATAAAAGATCATTTTGAAGGGTTTATATGTTCTAGTGTTGATCTTGACACTATGTATTTTGTATCGAACATTGAATGTCCCCACATAATTTGGACATAGCTTTGGGAGATCCATGGAGACCCTCATATCTCTCCATATCCAGAGGAGCCTACTACAAATTATCTCCTCCATCTTACAAAGAAAATTTCCATACCCTTTGATGATGATACTATAGAGGAGCTTGAGTATATCATAGGTCTTTCATGTTTTGATGGTTCAAAGACTTGTCTTCATGTTCCCACTCTACAAATTGAGACTACACCATCATCTATTTTTCTTGATCAATTTGAAATCACCACATCTTTGGCCCCTATTGTTTTACTGCAATAAGACATACATCTTCAACACATAGCTACTTGGGATTCATATCTTCTAAACATATCATCCTCATTTGTAGAGTCTCTTATTGCAAATATAGATGATTACTTTGAGTAAATTCATCTCCTCTTTTTTGATAACTACATCATTGATGTTGGCCCACCATCTTCATCACCTTTGTAGCTTGTTCTATGTTAGTCTTCATAGGATTCTAGATTGAAAACATTGCTTTCTGACATGTGTACATGTGAGCAGATTTCAGAGGCACACATCATCTGGATTTGGATTCTAGTATCACCCATCCTTTTAGATTGGCTTCTCCAAACACTAGTGGATCTATTTCTTCCTAAGGGGAGAAATGTTATTTGTAGTCAGTGGATCACATTCTGTCTTCATATGTTCATCCTTGGCATGAGATCTATTCCATTATGGGGGATTCATATCATCTTTTTATCTCTCCTATTGGGGGGACATCTATTGTACTTGCATAATAGAAGTAGTCCTTGGTGGGTCATTTTGAGTTCTCCTTCTATCCTTCTTTCACTAGTGTGCAATCATTTATTTTTATCTCTTTTGAAGAGGAATTTTTCCCATGTGGTTTTCTCCTTTTCTCCAATTATGAGAGATTTCAGTTTCTATGTACATGGCTACCTCATAAGGCCTTGTAGTGGGGACCCATTCTACATTCATTTAGCTTCCTTTAGTAGTTTTTTAGATTCTCCCTAAGTTGATCTTAAGGGGGTTGTTGGAGTAAATAAGTTATTATCTGATAATTAATTAATCATCAATTAACCATTAGAGAATTTTTACTTTAATTCACTTAAGGTAAACTTAGGAGTTGCATCTTAATGTTTAGTTTGATTCTTATTATTAGATTGGACTAAAATTAGGACAAGTTGTCTCATTTCATGAGATTACAACACTTGTCTATATCTTGTTAATCTACAGGTACGGTTTGCTTGTGCATTACTTATATAAGCATGCATATTCATTTGTAATAATAATCTAGGTAACATGGTTTTGTATAGGTTATTTGCATCAATAATAATTCTTAGGTGATTGAGAACAATCTCACTTTTGATCTTGTGTATTGTGATAGGTAATTGCTTGTAGGTGCTTCATGGGAGCTATGGATTGAATAAGTTAATTCTAACAAGAATTGACATTGTGATTGATGTTTCCCACTATTTATCCACTATCTTTGTCAATGGCGACCAATTTGATTATGTTATCCCATTTATTTTATACTAGTCCTATGGATACCCATGCATTCTCGTATATTGCATAGTTGGCATAAAAGTGAATGGGAAGGAAATAGTTATCCTAGTAGTAGATGAATCTATGCATTATGTCACCAATCATTTTCCTAGAAATTGATTGGTGGTGGACTATAGTGACCTATTTACAATATTTAATGGTCAAGGATAGTGACAAAGGTTCCATAAGATATTATGACATATACAAATTGAAAATTAGAGTATGTAGACGCACCATATCTAGAGTAGTGATTACAATTCAGATGTATGCATATATCTTTCACATCTTTTATGTATCCCTTGTTGGACAAAAATAGTATCTTATTTTTTTACTCATTTTTAAATAATTGAAGAATAAATATACAATGATTTCATATTGGTTATGAGAAATTGGAGGTTTGAAAAAGGGTTCTATTAGAAAACATGTTGTGATTAAGTATGCATTCTATGCCAAATTTTACATAAGTGATTATTTGATGCTTATTTGTCTATCTTTAATATAAGTGAATATTGAGTTTAGTATTTTGTTCCCTTTCACATGCAACTCATGAAGAAGAAATTAAAATTATAAAGGAGACTTTACAATGGAACTTGTGTAGATTGTTAGACTTGTGTTTCTTTGTTTTGTTTCATTCATATTTTTTTTATTACTATGTTTTGAAATATAATACATTAATATTTTGTGAAGAGAATAAATTATAGATTAATATTCTTATAATTTCAAGCATCTATACATGATTTTTTTGTTTCACATGTTTCCATTAATTTTGCATACCATGATGATTTAAAAGTGGGTCTACGACCTTAATACTCAATTGTCTATAGTGTCAATGCACAACTTTTTATTAGATGATTTAATATTTATCTTTGTTGTATTTTTAGTCAATGTTTTCCCTTCAAGAAAAATATGCATAAATATACTCAAGCAAGATTACATCCATTGGAATGAAATTCCTCTTAACTACACAAAATTCAACTCCAATTGGAGCACAATCCTATTACTACATAATTACATTGAAAAAATAAACATGCATGATATAGACCATCAACCACTCATTATTTAAAATGTAGCATACACTCTTCTAAATGATGAAAATAAAACTAAGCATAGGGAGGAACCATTATAAATTGACAACTTTCATCATAATATAATTTTGAAATATATTTCCCAATGCAAGGGAAATCCATTTCTTGTAAATTTATACTTACAACTCTCATTTTCCTTGAAGTTCAAAAATGGAGAGCTACTTGAAAGAATCATAGTAGACAAATCCCTTCATACAACTTCCTTTGTACCATTCCACATGTGCCATGTGACTTTCGTTATTAATCAAATCCTCATATAATTTCTCAATATTCTCATCTTGCTCTTTTTTCATCTGTCTAGCTTTTCTGAGTGCAAGAGATGAATGCTGATTTTGCTTTAAAACATAAATAAATTATTCATCAATCTTTATGTGTATGGAGGAAACGTCTTCAAGAGGAAAGAAAGCATAAAACAAGTTGTGATCTTTGTGTGCTATATACATATCATTTTGATTATCTGAGTTAGAAAATACACATGGATTAGACACAAAACAACCTTATTTATGGTTGGAGGCAAGGATATTGGTGAAATATTAATATATTACACCTAAGATTATGTACAATAATATTTGCATCTACACATCATTTTGACTTTGAGTTAGTAAAATTATAGAGACTAAATACAACCCAATCTTAATTTAGTGCCAAGATTCCAAGCATGCTTTGAGGGAATGCTATTCATAAAAGAATAACTTGGGAATGTTGGTCATAATATGACTAAATTTTAATGAGAAATAGGAGTTAAATGTTTAATTTTTCAAGAATAATGAATATTAATTAATCAATCTTAAATTAGAAATTCAATCTCTCAAAAGTTTGAGGAAATTCATAACAGCATAGAATAAACATAATATATATTAACCAATGACCCTTTATTTACAAATTTGGTGCAATTTCTTGGATGGAGAGTTCAAAGAGAATAGTTCAAATTGTGCATCTTAGAGTTAGCACAATGAAAATAACACAAGAAAATGATATGAAAATATGAATCATTATTTAATTTACAATCTTACATGTAACATATGCCTCATGGAAAAATATCTAGGGCTCAAAGACCTGTTGCAAGCGCATTCAACATTAAAACTGGAAAAAGGCCTTATTACAATCCCTGAAGGGTTGATGCTAAAATGTGAAGTCTAACTAATCATGAACTACAAACTGATCTAAATCTGAATCCTAAATGATTACAAGTGATTATATACATGATTATCAAGCTGCAATAAAGGTCTATGTTGGCCATAAGGGTTCATAGCCTAACGAATGATCACTTATGAATGTCAACCTCAATATATTAAAAAATGACTCCTCATAGAATGAAATAACTTGTGAATCTCCAAGGTAGGTCCCGATGAACCCAATATGCATATATGATGTCCCAATAGGTTTTGCGTGATTAGGAATAGGTTCACACTAAGAAATCTGGACCAGGTCAGCCCCAAATGCTCTAAGTGGTAATTATAGTGAAATTCTGAGAGTGATAACTTTTAGTAGACAAATAAAAATGATTTGAAATTTGTATATGTGATATATGTCAATGTATCGATGCTATATATTGCTCCGTGAGTTGGGAAATGATAATACAATAAAATGTGGAATGAAATACTAAAATTGCTACTAAATGAAATGCAAGAAAAAAAATGTTTTGTTGATATGAGGATTTCTTTACAACTAAGGATGATCCGACAACAAAATTCAATCTTTTTAAAAATTGAGTAAATTCACAACAAAAGAAAACTAATATTTCAATATGTATATGTTTACAATAGGATTATTGAATAAATCCAACCAGTTATATCAGTCATGTGCTTTGAAGATCTGGGTCTCTTATATAACAAACTTATTAAAATATTTTATTTGAGGCCTAACTATAATATCCATGGTCAATAAAACCATTATAAGAGCTATTTGTAGAAACCATTTAAGCTTGAAGGTAGCTTATATACTACAAGAAATCACTTGACAGATGAATATATATTTTAATTTTTTGTATGATATATGAATTTATTAATTTCAAAGGAATTATGATGTCAATGGTGATCGCCTTACACTCCTTTCCCTGTGTTATATGTTCAGTGAATGTGGAAGTTTTATTGACACTAAATAGATAACACATTGTGTTAATAATAAAAAAATACTTAAATTCATTTGATTAAACATTCAAGTTTTATGCTCACATGGTGTGATGTAAAACTCGTGACACTGTGAAAGTATCAAATTAGTACCAAGATTTTATGTAGTTGACATTGTATATCCAAAGAAAATATAGATTGGGAGTGAAAATTTCCTTACATGAGGCCACTCAAATACGAATGCACATAGTGAAATCTCAATGTCTAAGTGGGAGATATCCCAAAACGGGTCGGTTGTCTTGAAAGGTGGAATAGTCACAATATATAAAACTTACTCTCGGTGGCATGTTGTGTAGTTTTCAAATATAGTGATTGGGGATGTTCTCCATGGTGCACTGTGAATTGAAAGATGAAGCTCCGAAAAGCTAGATAAGGCGTATTTTTCTAGTTCGTGAGCAGGAACTGGTTGATGCAATTAAAAAGTGTGTGGGAAAAGAAAAATGGAGCAATGGCCACATCCACAATTTCAAGATCTACAATGAATTCATACAGGTACTGGTTGATGCTACAAGTTGGCACACTCGAGTGAAGATTATTACAATGATAATATTTCTAATACTGAGTCTTTCTCGTGCATGAGAACTAATCACCAACCTCCCTTTCCAGTGCATGAATGGATCGATTGCTGAGTTGTTTAATACTAAATCAACAAGTAACAAGGACTCTAAAAAGTATCCTGCCCTGCATCTATTCAGGTTAGGTTTGGAGATGAAGAAAATGAATGAATTTCTTGAAATTATAAGCCTTAACTGGGATCTTTTGTCTTCTGTTCATATTGTGAGAGTCGTGGAACTTGTTGCAGGTGTATACACTCTCATTTGGGAACCATGGCTACACAGCTAAATTCCCACCTTTGTCCCTTTCAATCCCCTTTTCAATGTAATAGTTTTTTTAATTAATAAAAGGAACATATGTATAATTTTGCAATGCATAAATTAGAAAATGTAGTGTGTTTTATGTACCATTTGAAGTCACTATTCAAAATGATTGTGTGTCTTTAAAACTTGAAATTTTCAATACACAAACACAGTATAGTGAAATGCTCTTGTAATTTAAAATGCACACCTACACATGTAGACGCATGAGTATGTTATGAGAAATAGAGGTTGGAAAAATAGTATTGTTACAAAACAAACTGTTAGTAACTTTTTTCAAACAAGCAAACAAATAGAAAATATAATTCTTGTCAATATTTTATTTCTATTATCATTTATACACAAAAAAAAAAAATCATGATAAAATAATTTAACATATGATTGTTTTAAACCAAAGAAAAAAAATTATTCTTAGAGAAATATTAGACAGAAAAAGGTTTGAGAATGGATAGTCTCTTTGGAGGTTGAGGTTCTTTGTTATTATTTTGGATTATGGTGGATTAAGACTTGGACCATGCATCTGACTAGGACTTTTTTTGGCATAGGGGCATTCATATAATCAATGGTACCTTTGTTTTGTTGTAGAGGCATCATAAACTTGTCACTTGCAACAAAAACTTGACTTGGAGTGGTTGGTACTATAGGCACCTTAGGGGCTTTATCTTAAAATAGTTGAACAATTTAAATTTAATGATGATCAAACCCCACAAAGGTTTCATAAATTTATAATAGTGAATTTCTATGAGAATTGTGCTATAATGGAAATAAATTTGTTTGTAAATGTAGCTAAAGAAATGTTGTAATGCTTTCTAATGTTGTAGAAGTTGCTATTGAGAAGGTCAACAATTTGAATTTAGAGATTTTGGACATGAATCCCCAGTTGTATTTCCATCTATAGCAACAAACAATAATTGAACTCATCTTGCCCTGTTGCAGAAAGTATAATTATGGGAAGCACCATTTTGTAAGGGGTTAAAAATATTATCTACTCAAGAAGTTGGTTTGTCCAGATGTCATAAGATCTCTCTACCATATAGCAAATAATTTCTATGTAATTACATATTATATGATATTAATATAACTACAGGCTCTTTCCTTTTGCTGAATTTTTTTTTTTCTAATGTGATATGTGTCTTGTGATCTCCACTATCCTATTTTTTCATTTCAATTGCTTATTAAAAAATCTTTCCATTTAATAAAATTGTAAAGGGTTTTAAAAGAGTGGGTGGGAAAAGAACCAGGAGGCTTTAAATAAAGGAGAAAACATTGAAGAAATGCTAGTTTTCACTTGATAATGCATGATATGCTTACCAAGCTTGTCTAAGTAATAAATCTAAATTTAAGCCAAATATATAGGAGAATCAACCACTTAATAATAAAACCATGGAAAAATAGAAGGTAGCACAGTATAGATGCAAATGTGCTTATATTAAAAAATATGCCTTCAAGTATCAAAAGCCTCTTCGAGGGGACAACCTCATGAATACAAATTACTAATACAACATATGATTCCTATGTGTTCTCTTTATTTCAATATTACTATAAGCAAACATCAAATTGAAAAATTGTTTCCCACCCTTGAGAACTAATTGCAGTCCAAATATAAAGCACTTGGTTGAACCTTTTATGGGGTTGTTTCTACACAAGTGGAAGTTGGATCCTCATTAGACTCACTATTTGCAATTCCCTCCTTATCTAAATCATGGGTGCATAGTAAGTTGAGATCTGTTGCAAGTATGATGGTGTTGTCATTGATGTCAACAAGAAGTATATTGACTAGTGTTATCATTGATGTCATATATGTTAAGAGTTTGTTGCATATAGGGAGATATTGAGAAAACCATGAAAGAGGGTTCAGGTACTTGAGGACATGGTTGGGAATGCTGGGAAGTGTTTTGGTATGGATCTATCCTTTGTTTCCAATGTCTAAAAGATTAGAGGATTGGAATGAAGTAATGGTAGGATGATGTGCATACTTGGTTTCCTAAGCGATTTTTTAGAAAGAAAAGTTTGTTGAACAAAATCAAAACATATTTGTAAGTGTTCAGAGTATGCTTCAGTACTATGCTCCAAATTTCTTCTATATTGATCTTATGCTTCTATGGATCTAATATGTTGATCATGATTGTTAGAGGTTGCTTTATTCAAAATTTATGTTTCTAGATCTTTGTACAGTTCGTGATATTTTCACCAATGTGTGAACCTATTTTTTAGTAATGTTTTATGTGGCCTAAGAGAAATTTATTTGCTCCACGTTTCTCCATTTTTTTGCTTCAAGTTGTGTAGATTTGGGAAATTTTCTATAATGCTTATATATTTCTATATTCAATATTTTATTTGATTTGGTGTAGTACAAAGTGAAGTTCCTTTAGTATGCACATAAGGTTACCCGATTATTTTGAGATGAAGTATTTTGTATGATTACAATCTTGGATTAAGAGTGTTTTGGAAGTGAATTCAAATTAGTTCATTGATTATTCTAGATCGTATTATTTCAAATGGGTATGTTTACGTTGGGGATGTGACATATTAGTTGTGGAACCAATAGCCCTTAATGTTTATAGTTATTTGGGAATGAGTATTGGTATGTTGAAGTGCATAAAGCTTATAAATCATATTCGAGATATTTGGATCTATTTTGGATCCAATAGATATTTTGTATTCCTTCATTCCCTACCCACACCATGGGAATGTTTAGTGTCAACCTATTTTGCATATTTATCTAACCATAATAGCCTAGTTGTTGACATTGGAAGATTTTGAGGTTGAGATTACATTATAAATAATTATGATGCTTTTTGAGTTGATGGAATGAAATAAGTAAGAAGCAATATAGATGTGAGATTGATGTGAGCGATGTGTGTGATGTGAATTTGAGCAGAGCAGTGAAAATTTCAATGCTAGGGTTCTTGAAGGTAGTGAGTTGAAGGCATCCAAAATCATTAAAGCAAGATTATGAAAGTGTGCGAGCAATTGTGGTGGATTCCTTATTGCATTGAGAAGTATTTTTTATGTAATATTTATCTTCTATCTTCTTGTATTTCTTTATGTGGTAGTGAGCCCTGTCTATGAGCCTTTTTGACCATGTGTAATTTTCTAGCAATGACCCCTCTTGTACTAGTTTCCTGGCCCATCCTTGGCCAGGCTAATTTATATTCTCTTTGGCATTCGACACACTTAGGGTCGGTGTTCTCTTGTGTATGGTTTTGTGCTTTCATTTTTTGTTACTAGCATTTCAGGTTTAATCACATTAACATAATAAGAGTTTATTGAATGTGAGGATCTAAAATTATTGTTGATAGTTTTGATGTTTTTACGATTAGATGCGTGGGTCCTTTATGGTTTTAATTTTCACATTTTCAATAACAATTGGTATTAGAGCAAGGTTCCTTGGAAAAGAGCTTAACTACTTGAGGTAGATTTGGGATGGTGAACAAGGTTGCTTTGGAATGCCCTAGATTTGATGGCACAAATTATGCATTTTGGAAGACAAAGATGGAAGGATTTCTGGCAGCTCAAAGATATGAGATTGAAAAGGCTTATACGACTGCATATACTCCACCTCCAAATGGTCCAAGTACAAGTTCAAAGATCAAGGTGAATGAGATCAATGCTAAGGCAATATTTTTTATTGTGAATAGTCTTTCAAAAATTGAATTAGTAAAAGTTATGAGTTTGAAGTAGTATAGAGGTTTGGGATAATCTAGAAAAATTGAGAAGGAGATCCTAAATGTCAAACAAAAGAAGTTGTATAATTTTGAAGGCATAGTTTGAAATGATCACGAATGTCACAAGGATGAAAAATTAAAGTCCTACTTAAGAAGGTTTATGAAATAGTATGATATTACCAAAAGTGCTATAGAGGTCTTGGTGCAGCAATTAGGAATCTAAAGTTGTGAAGAAGAGGACTATCAAATCTCTTCCTAATTATTCACGATTGAAAAGGAATTATCTTCTATTGAGGGAAATTGCAAATTTTGATAAATTTTTCTAAAGTTATTTCAATGGTACATAACTACATTGGAAATAAAGAAACTTTTAGTTTGAAGAGAGATATGGTATAAAAGAATACTTCAGAGCTGATGAAAAGGTTGAAGATTCAGATGGAGAAAATCCTTATGATGTGGAAGCTAACTTTATAAGAAGAATGAAGAAGGGAATTGATAAGTAAAAAGGTAAACTAACTTTCAAATGTTTTAGTTGTGGTGGTATAGGTCATTATGCTTCAATATGTCTGAAAAAGGCTATAAAGAATAAGAATAAGGATAACAAAGGAAAGATAATTAAAAGAGCTTACTATGTTAAGGAAGATGTTGGTGTTTCTAATGATGAATCTGATTATGGAGACTTTGATGACAATGAATGCTTACTTTTGGATATAAAAGAATAATTTTAATTTTGCTATCCTTGGAAGTTGTATGAATGAAAGTGTTCTGGAGATGAAGGATAACATTGAAGGTACCTTAGTATCTAATTTTCATGCTAAAGAAGATAAGAATTATTGGTTTGTTGATAGTGGTTGCTCTAATCACATGACTAGAGATAAAATTAAGTTTATTAAACTTGAAAAATATGATGGAGGACTAGTTAAATTTGGAGATGATTTAGGAGCTAAGATTTGTGGAATAGGTTCAATCAATTTTGATGGGAAGCATAACATTGATAATGCTTACTATGTTAAGGGTTTAAAAAATAACATTTTGAGTGTTGGAAAAATGTGTAGAAAAGGATATAATCTTGTGTTTAAGGATAGAAACAATGAGATCATAAATAAGTTTTGAAACTATGATTGGTGCTGGTAAGGCACAAATGGAAATGTTATTGAAACAGGTGATAATGGACGTACTTTATGTCACCGGTGTGATGGCAGGTTGGTTTTGGCATGTGGATGTGTCACGAGTTTTGAAATAATTTAGCAGGATCAATTTAGTTCATGCAATAGAGACCTGCAAGAATCACCAAAGGCCTATCAATCATCATTTCCCAATGAGAGAGTTGTCAATTTGGAAAGAAAAGAAACAATTAGTTTCAAGGGATAGGAACAATTTTATACTACACTACTAGGATTAGTTCATGCAGATCTTTGTGGTTCTACAAGAGTGAGAAGTCTACAAGGTGATAGGTACTTTATGTTTTTGATTGATGATTATTCTAGGATGACATAGGTTACTTTTCTTAAAGAAAAATATGATGCATTAAGGTCTAGAAATTCAAAGGAGCACATTTAAAAGCTATAGTTGAGAATAAATGGATTTAATAAAATTTTAGTCCCCGATGAGTGGATGAAGATTCGCCTCGATGAGTTCCTGCCTTATGTTTTGTGAATTTCATGGAATAAAGAGGCATTCATATTCCCCTAGAAATCCTTAGTAGAATGGAGTTGTTGAAAGGGAAAACATGATTGTTCAAGAGGTTGTAAGGGCTATGATGAAAGAGGAAAATATACCAAAATTCTACTAGAGAGAAGCTATTCATACTGCTATTTGTATACTTAATAGATTTCAAGCTAAAACCAACAACATAAAGACTCCCTATGAGTTATGGTATGGAAGAATTCCTACTATGAAGTACTTTAGAGTGTTTAGAAGAAAATGTTATATCAAAAGAGAAGAAGAAAACTTAGGAAAGTTTGATGCAAGGTCTAATGAATGTATCTTCCTTGGATATTCTATTAGAAGCAAAGCTTACATATATTACAAAAAAAGACTGAGAAAGATAGTTGAAAGTGCAAATGTTAAATTTGATGAAAACTTGTAGAATTCAATTGTAGTGGATGGATATGTGTCAGATAAAATTGATTGCAGAATTGAAGAAGAAAGAGTCGAAAAAAAAAAGTGTGGGATGAAGAGGAAGAAGCTCTGGATAAGACCCCTAATACCCCTAAGTATGTGCAAAAGAATCATTCCAAAGATCAAATCATTGGAGATAAGAGGAAAGGTGTATTGACAAGAAGCAAAGCTACTGAAGTTGAGGTAAATTTGTGTTTACATTCTAAATTTGAACCTAAAACAATGAGTGAAGCATGCAAAAATAAACATTGGATGAAGGAAATGGAAGAAGTTATGCAGATATAGAGAAAAATAAGAGTTGGGAATTCATTCCTAGAACAACAAACGAAAACATATTTGGAACTAAGTGGGTACTCAAAAAAAAGTTGAATGAGAATGGAGAAGTGTGATGAAGACAAGGAAGAAAATCAACTCACTAAATCACATTTATCAGAAACTCAAACATACTCAAGTTATTCATTCATCTTTTCTTCTTTACTCATCCTTCAAGGCTCATAAGCCATCAAAACAATAACATCACATCATAGTCAGAGTTCCAATTCAAAATGACCTTTAAAACACCTTATCAATCTCAACTCAGCCTAAACTACCATTGAAAACATTTTCCCTTTTATATTCCATTATTTCATTATGACTATCCCTAATCAGTTAGCATGGCACATAATGGTTACAAATGCTAACATTAGCCTCCAATGGACTGATCACATAATTAAACATGTGTAAAAACATAAAAACAATTTGAATATCATGATGAAACTCATTTCACTCCCCAAGAGTTCAATTTATTGATTTAGAACACAAACCTTCCTTTG
>VDFB02168875.1:0-23287 GCA_007258455.2 Sequoia sempervirens
ATATTCATTAAAAAATGTGCATCAACTAAATACTGTTAGCTAACCTCTAACCATAGCGATTTTAAAAATACTACAAAAATGTTCACCATGCTAGGGTCGTACAAGAGTTGCTATGTTATTTTTTTTGACAAAAAACAACATCAATTTGTGTACGTCCCTCTTTTGGACCCCTTAATCTCAACCATTTTCAAAATAAATTAGTAGTTTAGAAAGTAGAATCGAAGCACTTTGATCCTTGTTTTTGTTCTATCTCAAAATTTTGAGTGTAACTATCCTCAATTTCACGTCCAAGGTCAGCATTTCCTAATTTCAGAAGAAAAAAAAGTGGCCACTTAAGCCCCATTTTTGGGAACCATCTTGGTGCACTTACCCGAGTATCTTCCTCATTTCTATGATCTTGAATTGAATTAAATCTTTGGGGATGACAACCCTTTGATGTAGCATCTTTTTACATCTGATCTATGTAAAATTGATGTTTTCAATAGATAAACTTTTCATGTACGAAATTTTATCCTCTTAAAGAATAGATCAAATGATTTTTTCCCTCTCTACTTTATGTTCTACCCAAAGCATCTTATTACACGGTGGCCAAACATTTTGTTCTTTAACAAAATAGAATTGCTTAAAAGTTTTGATATGGTTGGTTGTGCTCATAGTTCGTAGTGCTATTACTAAAAACAAATTATGCACTTGAAATTATGCTACTACTAAATGGAAACAAGTAAAAGAGAAAATAAGTACCACATAACAAGTAATAAGTAAATAAATATATTCCAAACTAAAATTTCATAGCATAAAGAAGAAAACACATGGGTGATAATGGACAAATATGACTTAGAGCATAGAAATGTTATGGTGTAGGTTATTGTCCTATATCAACATCCAAAGAAACATGAAACCATAGGTGAAAAAGAGAGAGATAGTCTCAATCACATGCACTAGTATCCAAAGTATTACAAAGAAGAAATTGAATTTCTAAAATTTTGGATTCACAAAATTGTAGTGATTCTTAATTTTATGCATCATCCTCAAAACATACAAATATACACTCAAAACATACCTATATGGTTATAAATTACATAAAGTATTAATAAAAAGTGTATACTAACACAAATTATATGTAACAAGTAGGCAATAACATTTGTATTATCGACAAAATATGTGCCACAATTTTTTTGGGTTCATCTATTAAATTAGTCCCATCATCATATGAACAAGGGAGGGGTACATTATTAGAAGATAGTGATGGAACCTATATGAATTAGGTGTTGTATTTATGTTTTAGTTCTTTGCATTGATTAACTAGTAAAATGAACTAGCACTTAATGATATACACAAGAGAGAGGTGTTGAATGACAATGCTTAGGACATTTATGTTGTGACCTTTTCACACATCACCCCATTCAAAATGGGGACCCCCTAATTTTTTGCTTCATTTGGGTCTTTTGGCTTTGGTTTTCTGGGTTTTTCTCTCTGACGGTTCTTTATGTCTAGTGATGTACTTGCAATTTGACCTATATTCGAATTTTGGCTAAGTTTGGAGGGTTTTCTAATGAATTAGGGTTTACAATCTTTAGATAACTTTGAGGTCAAATTGAGTTGGCTAATCTAATTCTGAGCTTAGCACTGCTATCAGGATGCTTCAAGTAGGCTCCCACTAAATTTTCACTAAATTTTGATAACTTGCTATTTTTAGTAAGTACCAGTTTGGGGCCTATTTTCTTAAGATTTTCAAATTTTGACATTTGCACTGCACTTAGAACATTGTGAGCTACTTTCCTGCAAAAATTGAGCTGAAACATACAACTTACTATTTTTAGCAGTTCTTCCTTCGATGGTCATTTTTAGGGTTTGCATGTTGGACTTTCAGATGCATGTCTAGAGATTCTTTGTGGGTTTTTCAAGACCTTCACAGTGATATAGCATGCAAAACGAGATGATGACTTTCAAGGATTCAGGCTTCAAGGGCTATTTTTAGGGTTTGCATGCAAGATTTCTCAGTGCATGTCAACATAATCTTTCTGGGTTTTCCGAGAGCTTTGCAACGAGGTGACATGCAAGCAAAGTTGATCATTTTTAAGAATTTTGCTATTTTTAGCCAGTGCTTGCATGTTGATCATTTTTCTAGGTTTTTTGAGGTCTCTCGAACAGTGTAACATGCAAACTCATCTAACAACTGATTGGTCACTTTTTCATAAACTTACTATTTTTAGCAGTATCGCTCTAGCAGCTACCCAACACTTCAGAATCATGAGCACAATGACATGTAACAGGAACGAGGTCAAACAAAGACCATTTGAGCGACATGCAAGCCAAGTTAGGGTTTCCAACTTTAGGACCCAAAATGAGGGGTCAAACACTAAAATTTCCAAAAACCAAGGTATCCCATCGCGATTAGTATCTTCCAAGGAACCCGCTGGTAAAATTTGAAGGCGATCTGAGCACTTACTATTTATAGTAAGGCACTTCTCAAACAGGGATATAAATAGCATGTCGGCATGAGGCACCAGTGTAAGTAAGTCAAGCAAGTGATGAGGACCCCATGGAGCGAATTTCAGATCAAACGAAGTTGCAGAGGTTCAAAAATCAAGCACTTACTATTTTTAGTAGGTCCATGCAAAGGAATTAGGGTTTCCTAAAAAGTAGGGCAGAGCACAAAGGCCACACAGAAGCAGTATCCAATTACAATCAACATCCTCCAGGCAATCAGCACGTGAAGTTTGAGCTCATTCTAAATAGTTACTAGTTTTAGTAAGTTGTTAAATATAGCAGGTACATGTAGGCATCAGGCACCAACAACTCAGTCACGTCACGAGGTTTGAGGCAAAGCGAAAATCAAGTTTTCTGGAGCTATAAATCAGCTTAAAACACGAAAATTGAGAAACTTTCTAAAAATAGCAGGTCAGGGCAAGCTAAAGACATCATGAGAAGTCAAAAGAACACCTCCCTAAATCTGCCTTAGCAAGCTGAAAATGGATGAAAATCAGAAGCTCAGACCTTGAAATGTTCCTTAACATGGAGATGGATTGGAAATTTGTTTAAGTCCCTGAAAATTGAAGCTCAGTTGGTCATATGTGCCCTAGCAAGGAAGGAGGGTAAAAAATTTACTAAGTATTGAAAATTTGAAGCTCTTGCCCTCATATGTGCCTTGGCTACTTGGGTTTGTTGTTAAAATTCTCTAAGTGTTGAAGATTTGAAGTAGGCCTATCCAAATGCACCTAAACTTGCATGGAGAACTTGGAAAAATGTCTAAGTAATTGAAATTTGAAGTTGCCACCCTTGAATGCACCCTTGGAAGAAGATGGCATTGAAAATTTGCCTAAGTGTCCAAAACTTGAAGTAAGGACCTCTATATGCGCCTAGCCTTGAAGGAGGTGATTGAAATTTGACTAAGTCTTGAAGATTGAAAGAAGGGACCTCCATATGCGCCCAAGGAGAGGAGAGGGTGATTAAAATTTGACTAAGGCATCAAGATTTGAAGTAACCCATGTTATATGCACCTTGGAAGGTTGGAAGACCATGAAAATTTTCTAAGTACTAGAAAATGGAAGCTTGCCATGTCAAATGTGCCCTTGGAGAGAAAGATGCTTGGAAATATTCTAATTGTTGTAAATTGAAAGTAGAAGCCCCTATATGCGCCCAAGAGGATATTGGAAGAGGAATTTTTTACTAAGGCATTGAAACTCAAAGTATCACCTCTAAAATGAGCCTCAAGAAGCTTGAAAGCATGGGAAACTTTCAAAGGAAAGAAAATTAAAAGTAGCACCCAACAAATGTGCCTTAACTCAAGAGGAAGTGTGGAGAATTTTCTAAGGCAAATAAACTCAAAGTATGAAGGGCGAAATGCGCCTTCACTTGGAGATGGATGAGAAAGTTAGCTAAGTGTTGCAAACTTGAAGCTTGACCTCCTATATGCGCCCTTGAAGAGGAAATCCATAAAAATTTGTCTAAGGCACTCAAATTGAAAGTAAAGGTGGTGAAATGTGCCTTAGCTTGAAAGGTTGAGTTGAAAAGTTGGTTAAGTATTGAAAATTGAAGAAGATAGCCCTACATGCACCTTGATCTTGAGGAGTTGTTAGTGAAATAATCTAAGTATTGGAAGTTGGAAGTGTGACCCCTTGAATGTGCCCTTGGAGGGAGATGCCATGAGGTAATATCCTAAGGGTTGAAAATTGAAAGTAGAGGAGGTCATATGCGCCAAAGCAAGGAAAGAGGGTAAGAAAAATTTCTAAGGTGTTGAAATTGAAAGTTCAAGGGTGGATATGAGCCTTAGCTAAAGGGGAAGATGAGGAAATATTCTAAGTATTGAAAATTGAAATAAGAGACCCCTATATGTGCCCAACCTTGGGGAGAAGTTGATAAAAATTTCTATGGCAAGTAAAGTGAAAGCCTGGCTATCTGAATACGCCCTTCAGAAGGATGAGTAAAAAATTTCTCTAAGGAAAGAGAAAAATTGAAAGTAGGAGGGATGGTATTCACCTTGCTTGAAGAGGGTATTATCAAAGTTAGAAAATTTATCTAAGTGTTCAAAATGGAAGTGTGACCCTCTATATACACCTAGAGGCTAGAAGCTAAGGGAAATGCTTTAATGACATTGAAAATGGAGCCTCAAGGTAATGAATATGCCTAGATGGATGCATGGATGGATGAAGTTGTTCTAGGCTTTGGAAATCAATGTTTGATCTAAAAAAAAATGAGCCGAGGCTGAAGAAGTGAAAGTAAACATTGGTAAAAAAAAAATTTCAAGGTTGAAAATTAAATGTCCCTCTTCGTTTAGACACATGATTGGATCAAGTTGAAAAATATTTTTCTAAGGGGGGAAATTTTTTTGGGAGGTCTTGAAAAATGTTCTGAGGGGAAAATAATTTTTCCTTGTGATTTTAAAATGCTGGAGCTCACGGAGAAATATAATTTTTTCTAAGGCACTAAGGAACAAAATGAATAAAATTTCTCAAATGAAATAAATTTCTCCTAAGGCATTGAAATTAAATCTCAATGAGAAATACGCCATTGTTCAAGGATGGGATTTTTTTATGCTAGAGTAATTTTAATCAATTTCCCAAAAAAAATTAGTCAACTGGACATTACATGTAGTCAAGGAGGGAAATTTTAATTTTCGAATGAGGAAGGAATCTCCAACAATAGTAATTTTATGACAACTCTATGACGACTATGTATAATCTTTGTGACAACTCGCCAATCTCTCTCTCGAATTAGAAATTTTCTAAGTAGTGGGGGAGTGAATTAATGGCAACTACTAAATTGGGTGCCTTCTTTCAATTATATAAACTTTGAAGCTATTCATTTTTCTTCACAAGTTGCAGAGTTGAGACTATGAGAGTGTTGAAGCTAAAAGTGGGTGTTGAGTGAGTGAGAAATTTATGAGTTGAGTGAATTATTTTTTCTAAGTGTTGAAGTTGAAGTGAGTGAGTGCTGAGAAGGAGAAAATTTTGAAGGGAGTTGAGTTGAATTTTTCTAAGTGTTGAAGGTGATATTGTTGAAAATTGTTGAAGCTCGAAGTTTGAATTTCGAAGTCAAAAATCTCAAGATGGTTGAAGTTCGAAGGGGAGATGTTGTTGGAACAAGCAAAGCTGCAAGCAGAGCTAGGAATGCTGAAGCAAGCAAAGAGAATGCCTCCAAGCAGTCAATCATCAAGCAACTGAAGAAGTCATTCATTCCTAAATCAAAGTTTGTGTCAAAGCTAGGAGGTTTGACTGATACCAACCTTGGTTCATTCAACCTTGAGGCATTCAAAAGGAGAATATCTACGGTGTTGATGGTGTTTTACGCGCAATAACCTTTCGAGGCGAATAAAATCCTATCTCTCTTGAAAGGTAATCTTCAATAATGAATTACTGAAAATCGCCCCAAGGTCTCTCGGGTGTTAGATCATAACATGCATAAAACAACTCAGATGAAATGTGAAATTGCTGGTAATCACAATCGGACCTTACTACAAGCAAACCGTATCCTCTCAATTTATCAGATCTGACAATATGATGGTCTTGAGTCCTTAATCTAACTGAATAATAAAGAAATTGCAAAAGATAGGGGTGCAAGGAAGTAACAAAATCTAAACTATTGCAGGGACAAGCAATGCAAATGACAAATATCTGGAATGGACCTATCTTAAATAACCAATTCCTGTTCGACCCACAAGGCAATCTTACAAGAACAGTGCAATCTTCTGAGGAATACAGATTTTCAAATCATAGATTTACATCTACAACCGAACTTAAGCACATTTGAATATACGGTCCAGGTTGACTTCACCAGCCTACTACAATCAGATAGTTACTGGGGGTATAGACCAGAGATAGCTACAAACATTCCAAATATAAAATCACATACACTATTTATCCAACCAAACTAATTTATTTCTGAATATTAAACCCTAGATCTTCAAGCAATGTAAAAAATAGAACAAAAGAACCATGCAAGATGAGATAACACAAAGGATTTCACCAAGAAAACCACAATGCCTTCAATTGTATTAATCACCAAATGCTGCAACAATTCAACTGTTCTGGAATAATGTTTGCTTCAAGAAATTCTAAAATACTCTAACTATCGCTCCTGCTAATCTCTATTCTTGCTAATGTCTATGTCAAATTTTTCTTCCTTCTACCCTTACAATGAGGCAAGAATGACTATTTATCAAATTCCCCCCCAAAACATGTCGGCCCAGCCAAACATTTTTACAAAAATAATCAAAACCGCCAAAACAGGTCGGCCAGGGAAACAAACTAAGGCACACATTTAATGCCATCATCCAAGTCGGCCAAGGCACAGTCCTCAAGGAAGTCCGGTCCAATGCATGCCCTATGATAATAGGGAAGCACAAATCTCGAGATAAACACTAACTGCTGCTTCCTTTGTCTTTCCTCCACGCTGGTGACCCTTGGACCTTCGAGAAAACTCCCTCCAGCTCAGCAATAGGTGGCAACGGCAAAACCCTGAGCCGACATTTAATTGCATCAATTCCCTCATTGGACCGCTCAACAGTTTTCTTCCAATCCGTCATGTTGGTCATGTACCTGTCCATTACTGCCAAGTAAGTAGCTGCATCATCAAGCAAATGGGAGGTGACAGCTCCATCAGATTCTGGGGCATAAACCTCATGCCACCATTCCTTCAATTGATCTAAGCTCAGATATTTGGGAGCTATTTTCTTCCTCCCTGTCATCACCTCAAAGAAAGCTATGCAACCATCATAAATTGCAGTGAGGTCAGCCTCAATGGATTTTCTCTGTTTTTGTATCTTTTTCAGACCTCCCTGCCTGATCTGCAATGCCTCGAACCATTCCCATGGTTCATCCAATCTGGCAGAGGGAAGGATTCCATCCTTTCCCAACTGTTCTTTTCCATGCCCCAGAATAATCCTTGACTTCTGCAGCAGGAGGTCAATATCACTTTTATCTTGAGAGAGGGTACTCTCTAACAGTTCCCTTCCTCGGATTGCATCCTTGCCAACAGACAGGACCTCTTTGATAGCTTCATTCCCCTGTGTCTGGACACTCATCAACCAATCGGTGGCAGCCTGTGCAGAAGCCTTCATCTTTTCAATTCTGGAGATTGTCTCATTTGGTAGAAATCCTGGATTATTAGAGGAGGACGGATGGAGAGATTGTAGAGGCTTCATGACCTCTTCCAGGCATTTCCTCAACCTTGCATTCTCTCTTTTCAATTCCCATTTTGACTGGGTCTCCTTCTTCAGTCTGTCCACAATCACAGCACTTGACCCTTCGAATTCCTCAATATCCTACTCTAAGGAGGCCGGCCCAAGGTTAATGGTTTGGACGTTGTAATCCTGGCCTGTTACCTCATCTCTTGTTTTGTCTGCAGCAGGGGTGGCAATGTGAACCACTCGGTTATGCACTTCATCTCTTTCTACCCGAGAAATCACCTTTGCAGCCTTCTTCTTCTTCCCTTTACCAATCTGAGATAACATCTCATCCCAGTCAAGAGGAGTGTCCTCTACTATCACCTGCTTCTTCTTTGTAATCTCTTTCTCCAGCCAATCTGGGGCTACGGGGTCTGTCGGGATTCCCTCTGTTCTGGTTTCTCCCAGATCCTCTGTGGCTTTCTCCTCTTCTGCTACTGTCACCTCGACTTCCTCTTCAGTTGTTTCCTTGTCATCTTCTTTCTCCGGAGGTTGTTCACCTTGGTCGGTCTCCTCAAATCCCAACTCAGGAAGCACCGGCGATGGAGTTCTAGCGGGGATGCTTTTCTTTGGCTCAAGCGATCTGCGGCCTTTCTCACTCTCTGGGGAGTCCTCGTACTGTACCAAGGGAGAAGTGTGCCTTTCCTCTGTTTCCACCTCGGGCTCAGCAGCCTCACTAAATAATGTTCCTTCTTTAAACGGTTCTTGCTCTCCGCTGATTTCCTGCTCATCCGGATTCTCCGGTTCTGGTATGTTCTGCGAAGGAGAAACAGGTTTATCTTGCTCCTTAGCTAGCAATATTGGAGAAGAATCCTTTGGCTGCACGGCATCCTTTGGGGAAGGGGTTCTAGATTTTCTGGTATACACCTTAGTCCTTTCCCCTCCGGAGCTCTCTACATCAACAACTGGAGGTTCATCCTCCGAAATAGTTTGGCCTTTCTTCTTTGCAACCCTTGCAGTTTTGGCCCTCTTGGGCGGTGGAGGAACATCCTCCTCTTCAACTTTCTCTGCCTCCTCCTCGTCCGAGGACTTGCTAATAGTCAGGGTCTTCCACCTGCGTTTTCTGATAGGTTTCCTTTTTGCTGCAGGTTGAGTCCCCTTAGGACTTCTGACCTTGATTTTGAAGGGAGAGGCCTTGGTTGTTTCCCCTTTGGGGTCCTCTTCCCCGGATTCCTCAGAAGTGGACATGGGGTTGAGATTCCCCATCAAGTCGAAAGTGCAGGGTACATTGGCATTTTCCAACACCCATACCTTATGTTTGATCCAAGCAAAGGTAAATTTTAGCACTGGAGCCATTAAGTCCTCCAACTCAGTCACCTCAGGCTCATTCCAATCAATGTCTGCTACGGACCTGTCCTTGATGGGCTCATAGACATGGTCCTGGACCAGTTTTCCATCATCATCCAGCTGAACTGGAATCAATTTCACATTGTACTATCTAATGGCCTCTACAGGCAGCCGGGAATACCTCTTCTTCCTCGCATCAAGGTCATCCTTGATGTTGACCCAGTAGTCCTCCAAGTCCTCTTTGTGTCTGTATTCCCGGGTAGCTCTTTTCTGTGCCTCCCCGGTGATGTCAAAATTCATTCTCTTTGAATGGAAAGAGAATCCATATGCTGCCAACTCCTCACCTGCAGTGTGAGCTGATTGAATGGAAGGGCACATCACATCCACGCCAATCCCAAGAGGGAAGTCACCTCCAAAACCAGTTTTATGTTTCTCCCTCTTCACCACTGCATCGAACTCACAAATTTGTCTTACAACCTCCAGTAGCACTATGTGGTCAGTGGGATACCTGGGCAATCTGTAGGGAGCAACGGGGCATCCATCAATCCGGAGATAAGTGAAAGTGGGGAACTGGATGAACCAGGCCCCGTAATTCTTAATCAACCCCTTAGCCCCATCAGACAACCTGATGTGTTCTGCATTCTGAAGGGTCTGGGTAATGTGCATAGTGAAGGCATCATTGGCCCTCCTATAATCTCTGTGTCCGAGGTGCAATTCCGGGTAGACTTCATAGATAATATCCTGCCCAATGGTTCCCATCGGAGTCAATCCCTTGTAAGTATAGGAGATGGCTAGCACATATATGACATAGGAGGACATGGTGAATTTCTTTCCCTCCAAAACATTCCTTAATTGTTTATCTATTTCTGCACTGATAAGTCCTGCCCAGTGGTAATTCGTTCCTTGGCCCATCTTGGTGATCACATGGACCATCCAACTTTCCAATACTCCGGCAGTTTTAAGCCCGACCACCCTGCTTAAAAATGTAATAGCATCATAGATATCCGGCCTGAACTTCACTCTGTGCAACTGCTTGGGCAATTTGGAGTGGTGAGACTTGGGCTTCTCAAGCCATGAGTTGATAAGCTGTTGAGCCTTAACTAGCTCATTCTCATAGTATGTACGAGCAATGTCAATGTTTAAGGCACAGACCGAGGGGAGATCCGGCATGCTGAAGGCCCGGGCAATGGAGGCTGGACTGAAGTTTGCCAAGACTCGTCCCTCGGTGCTAACCACCATCTGTGTGTCAAAAGCGTACTGTCTAGCACACTCCAAAATCAGCTCGTAGCACTGGACTGCTGGAGGGAACCCTGCCACATGCACCAATCCTGAGTTCATCATCCCTTGCCTCAATGCCGACTGGTCTTTCTCGGCTATTCTCTGCTTAAACTCTTCATATCGCCATGCTCCCACATTGGTGTCGGACACATCAACCCACACAGAGGATATCTTACTTTCTGGAACTTGACTCTTCATGTCCAATTTCAATCTCTCTGTCTCAGAAACTGAAGATGCCCCTGCACCACCTTTGGACCTCCCAGCAGTAGCTTTGCTTGACTCGGCCTGCACATTCAAGAATTATGTTAGAATTCAATTATTAAGCTCATATCAATCCAAAGGGTTAGGACACATCATATAAATCTATCAAAATCATTCGCTAATTGCCAATCTTTCGAGATCTGGAGAAATCAAATAATCCGGGAAAATCATGTAAACCGGGAAAATACCGTCAGGGCGGAATTTCGGAGAAATCCGACCCAGACGGATTCCTGCTGCCAAAACACTGTTAGCCAAATAAATCATTAATACACTCCAAAAAATCAAAGGGGTAATCGTTAAATCACTCATTGGCAACAAGAAATAAGCATAAACGATCATTCCATCAATCCTATCATCGAAATATACAAAAGAACACGATCAGACAGGAAATCCAGAAAAATTCGGATGGAACAGATTTTCACGGACAGTATAAAATGCACCGTAAATTAACCCCATCTGCAGAATAAGCCCAAACCGGGAAAATCCGGGAGCGAGGAAATTCCGCGACGGCCTCGGAAACCTGAAAAACGGAAAAACGTGCACCAAAACTTGAACAACCCCGGGATATCCACCACCTAGGCTCAAATGATCCCAAAACCGACGATTTTCAACAACCTCAAGCAATGCAAAGGACCCAACTCCCAAAAGCTTTCAAAAGAAGAAACCCCACGCTAAAACGATGGTGCCCTAAAGCCAACGATCGAATTTCTGCCATTAAAACCAGAGCAAGCTTTTAGGGTTTAAAAATATCGATTCAGGATTTACCTAAAAGCCCTCTAATCCTCATAAGATAGGAAGCCAACACGACGCGGGGTGAAAGTCACTCAAGCACAAGATGAAATCATTGTTCTAGCCGAGACACCAAGGAAACCCCAACCTCGCAAGATAACACACTTCGCGCCCGAAACAAACAAGCAATCCGACCCAGAACGCCGCCCAAAGGGCCCATACGCAATTCAAAAGGACAAACAAAGCTCATGGGGCACGGGAGATGGGTGTGACAAATAAAACGGGTCCAACCCTGACTCAAATAACACGGAACCAAAACCAAATCAAGGGCCGACCCCAAATTTAACAATACCCAGTGCAAGAAAACCCCAAATCATCTCATAAGCAAACGGAAGGGCAATGGATACATACCATGGATGAAAGCAAGCGAAAATCCGAGCTCAAAAAGTCAACCACGTGATAAACACGTCCAAGCAACGCGATACTGGCAGCAACACTCAAGCAATTCACGCGCAAACAAACCAAGATCAAACCTCAAAGCTCAATTGAAAGTTCTGAATCGCCAGAGCAGAAAACAAGGAAGCAATGAAGTTGGAATGAATTAGAAAATGCCCTAAATCCAACCTTATACTCGTCTGAGCCAAGGTACCTCAGCCATTAATGCGCGAAAAGACGTTTCTGACAAGTCCGGAAACTCGAGCCCCAAGCGGAATTTCAGAGAAATCCCAGAATGCGCGGAAACACAGACTTCACGGAAATGCAAAAACTGGGGAAATAATGAAGACCGGGATTTTGGTAGAATCCGAGAAAATCCGATAGGACCGGAAAATCCCGGATCCAGGTGAAAACCCGGATTTGGCCAAAAACTCAATTTCAATCAATTGCAACCTCAGGGCAAGGGCAAAGCCAGCAAGACCAACATGTCAAGACCCTAAAAATGATAAATCCAATAAAATCAAAGGTCAAAGTCATAAAAAAAAAGGGTCCCCACTCCAAGTGGGGCATGTGTGCAAAAACTGCACAACAAATGGCGACTCCGTTGGGAAAATGCTCCTGAGCATTTCGATGACAAACTGGAATCAAGAACTGAGAACTCATGGTTTCAACTCAGATACCTAGCCCCCATCCTAAGTTAAAGCAAAGAAACTCCCAGCCATACAAACATTCCTATATCAGAGTTTAAGTGTGTGCACATGCATGCATTACCTACCCTCAGTTGCAAAAGAACCAGACTTGGTATGAACAGGCTACGTAAAGATTCTGACCCTAAAAGTATCCTGGATAGAGCCTTGCTGCCAGTCAGGCGTCTATAGCCCCGACGAGGTTATCGCTGTGATCCTCCTTAACATAGCTCTACTGCCAGCCAGGCGTCCATAGCCCCGGTAGAGATATTCAGATCCCCCTGATGAGTTGAATTCAAACCTCAAGATTTTTAAAATATATATTTCGTTGCTTTTCGTTCTTTCTGTTGTACTGATATTTCATTTGTTTTTTTTTTTTACCAACTTATTCAACCTATGAACAGTGAAGTCCACACTCAGGGCTGAGAACCATAGTGGCACTAGAGCAGAATTTTTTTTTTCACCTGTCCAGACCTTATAAGGACTTTCTACAATTTCAGGTATGTTTAAAGATTAAAGGTATAAGACCCCAACATATTTCTGCCTAGACTGACTGGGAAACCTTTGCCTTACCATCAGGACAAACGACATAGGTAGAAGAATCCATACCATGGCATTCTGAAAAAATGATCAAAGTTTGTAAGGGAAATATCAGGAACATTAGGCCGGCTATGCCACCATTATCATACAGATACACCCTCAATCCCTCGAGGAGATAGAGAACCAGAAGCAAGAGCAACGCAAAACAAAGCAAACAAACCAAAACAAACCTACTCTAACCAAACAAAACCAGCAAAGCAAAAAGGGAAACATACCCTAACCAAAACAAGCAAAACAAACAAAGAAAGCAACCTAACTGACTATTTATAGGGTAAAGAGCTGAGAACAGCTCAAGAATGGAAATAATGTTTGAGATACTACCCATTGACAGGCAGTGGTATGTCCTCTCCCGTGAGGGTCCTCAAACGGAAGGCATTATCTCCCATAATTTCGGCAATCTGGTAAGGACCAAGCCACAATTTATCAAATTTTTCATGACTCCCTTTTTGATCATGTGGCTTATCCCAATACAGGACAAGGTTAGAAATCCTAAAAGCCTTAACTTTAGCTCTCCTGTCAAACCATCGCTTAACTACCCCTTGATGTTTGGCAAATTTTTCCAGGGCATTATCCCGTTTCTCTTCAAGGTGCAATAATTCAGCTAACCTGGCTTCCCTTCTATCCCCTTCATCGTAAAACTGGTTGATAAACTGTAAAGTTGGGATTTTAAGCTGGATAGGGAAAACTGGTTCGAGACCGTACACTAGATGATAAGGAGAGGTACCAATGGAGGACTTAACCCGAGTACGGTCTGCCCAAAGAGCAAACCGAAGCTGGGTGTGCCAATCTTTTGGGTTCCTCTCTAACAGTTTTCGGATGACAGTCAACAGGTTCTTGTTAGAGGATTCAGCTAGACCATTCCCCTGGGGATAATAATTGGATGCAAACTTGATAACAATGCCATGATCAAAAGCCCAGTTTGAGAATTTCAAAGATGCAAAGGCAGGGCCATTATCACACACAATAGCAACAGGACATCCAAACCGATTAAGAATGGCAGATTCAAGGAAATCAATTACTACCTCTGATGTACACTTCCTACAGGAAAATGCTTCAGTCCACCTTATAAAGTAATCAGTAATGGTAAGGATATACCTGTGTCCAGCAGAAGATGGTGGGTTGATGGGGCCTATGAAATCCATACCCCATTGAGCAAAGGGTTTTACCTCAATCACAGACTGGAGCGGGAGCGCTGCACACCTTTCTCGTGTCGCTGCAGTCTGACAAATGTGACAGGTCCGGACATGATGATGAACATCCTTGAATAGTGTAGGCCAGTAGTATCCTGCCCTCAAAATCTGGTTTGCAGTAGCAATGGCAGAACCATGACCAGTGCCATATTTCTCGTGAAACTCATTTATTACCCTTTCGGCTTCCTGTTTTCCAAGGCACCTCAAGTAAATACCTTCGTGATTCTTCTTGTATAGGACAACCCCTTTCAGCATGAAACCATCACTTTTCAATCTCAAGGCTCACCTCTGTACTGCATTTAGGTGACCAGGAGCTCGTTGATTCAGCAAATAATAAACTATATCATCATACCAGCCATCTGGGGAAACCTCTTCAACGTCATAGTTACAGACAAACAACTCAGGGCTTATCTCTGCCATGGTCTGGGTGAGTCCCTGTCCTCTTACCAGCTTCATGGGCTGGATCTCAATGTCGTACTCCTGAAGCATGGTCACCCATTTAGCTCTGCGCTCCCCTAATTCATTCTGCATCAGCAATAACTTAACTGCAGAATCAGGAACAATTGCAAACACCTTGTTTCTGAGGATATAGTGCCTGAATTTCTTTACTGCTCGGACAAGGGCATATGCTTGCTTCTCTACACATGGATATTTCAGCTCAGCATCCTTCAGTGGTGCACTCATGAAAGCGATGGGGTGCTCATTCCCCTCATCAGACTTTTGTGTCAGCATTCCAGCACATGAATGGTCTGAAGCAAAGGAATAGATATAGAATGGTTTACTATAATCTGGACTCACCAACACTGGAGCATCATCAATGGCTCTTTTAATCTCTGCAAAGGACTCCTTCGCTTCTGTAGTCCACTCGACCTTGGCATCTTGTTTTAACATAGCATTTAATGGCTTCACAATCTCAGCAAACCCAGTGATGAATTTCCTGACAAAATTAATCTTACCAAAGAAAGATTTCATCTCTTTCTTACTGGCAGGCGGCTGAATTTTTAGGATGGCTTCCACTCTTTCTGGATCTATGGCGATTCCCTTCTCTGATATCACATGTCCTAACAACTTGCCTTCTGTAACCCCAAAAATACACTTCTTGGGATTCAAAGAGATGTCGAATTCTCTGCACTTCTGGAACACTTTACGCAGGTCCGAGATATGATTCCCTCTATTTTTGGAGAAAACAGTCAGATCATCCATGTAAATGATAATGCACTTTCCTATGATGTCTTTGAAAGCGATGTCCATAGCTCGTTGAAACGTGGCTCCTGCATTGATAAGCCCGAATGGCATCCTCCTGTAGGCGAAAGTTCCCCACTTGGTTGTAAAGGCAGTCTTGTGTCTGTCCTCATACTGGACCATCACCTGATTATACCCTGAATAGCCGTCCAGAAAGGACATCATCTGAGATCCATTGACCACTTGTAACACTTCATCCAAAGAGGGAACTGGATAATTATCTTTTTCAGAGGACCTGTTCAGATTTCTGAAGTCCACACAGAGCCTAATTTCACCGTTCTTCTTTCTTACTGGAACCAGATTAGCCACCCATGTTGAATGCCTGACAGTAAATATAATCCTAGCGGACAGCAGTTTCTGAACCTCCTTCTGTATGAGTGGCTCCAACAGCGCATTAATAGGTCTCTGCCTCTGTCTAAAAGGCTTAGCACCTGGCTTGAGAGGTATAGTGTGAGTTATGATGGATGTATCATAAGTCTTCAAGTCTTCATAACCCCAGGCCACTATGTCTGGAAAGTCGTATAGGGCTCTGATTATTCCCTGTCTTTCTTCAGGAGTACAGACCTTACCAATGAAAACATTCTTTACATCATCTTCAGTGCCCACATTGTGAGTGTCACACTGTCCACTAATAGACTCTTTCTTAGATTCCTGTTCCTGATCTCTGATTTTGTCCATATCAAAAATTCTCTCCAGCTGTACCATTCCCCTCGGAATAGTATTGGACTTCAAGTTCAGCACACCCTCTAGGTCCAATTCTGCTTCTTGAGGTTCTGTTTCATCAATGATCTGTGAAGCAAAAACATCCGTGTTCGTGATAAAGTCAAGGATATGTTTATCATCCTCAAACACCTAAAAATTAGTCACGTTGTCAGGGACTGATGGGACAGGAGTTAATTCAACAGTAAACTTCAATCCTGATAGGGATAGGGGCTGCAAAGTACTGGCCGCTTGAGCTAGGGAATCAGCAGTTTGATTCTTCTTCCTTGGGATCAATTGGATATTAAAAGCGTCGAATCCCTCGATGAGGTCCCACACCCTATGTCTATAGTTGGTCATTCTCCTGTCGTGACACGCATACTGCTTTCTTACTTGTTTGACCACTAATTCTGAGTCACCAAATACTTGCAAGACCTTGACCTTTTTCTTGAGTGCCATAAGGAGTCCATGAATTAAAGCTTCATATTCAGCCACATTATTTGTACAATGAAATTGGAGCCTATGAGCTGCAAAGAAACTCTTACCTTTTGGACTGATTAGCTCGAATCCAGCTCCAGCCCCCTGCTTGGACTTGGATCCATCGAATTTGAGAGTCCAGCATTCGGCAGTGGTATTTCTCTTCGTTCTGTCTTTTGGTTTATCAGTATTGGAAGCTACCTCGGTCATTGCGGGTTTCTATTTTTCGCACTCTCTTTGGACATTCTGTTCGTCTGCCTTAACTGCCTGAGCTGGACTCACGCATTTTTGTACCTGTTTTACTGCTGTCTGACACAGGCAACATTCCAACTCTGAGTGAGAAGCATTGTGGACTCTACACCAATTTGGTAAGAGTAACTCCTTAAAGCTTGTCCTCCTTCCCAGGTGAATCTGGTTCTCCATACATTGCCTAATGAATTCCTGGAAATCGTCCAATAAGCTGATCTGTTTGTCTTCAGGTTCTTCTTCATCTTGAACTGACTCTGTCTGGATCTCAACAAGTCTGGATCCTGTTTCAGCATCAACTGGCATCGTATGCAACATCAGTACCTCCTCTACATCTAATTCTTCACATTGAACTGAAAGCAGGTAATTTCCCATTCCGACCTCTGATACCAGAATTTCTGTTGAAGTCTTTTGGTATTCCGTTATCATATACTTCATTCTAGGCTCCCTCTCAATTTTGATCTAATTAGGTACCCCTTTCCATGGAAGCCACATGTGAGAGTGATCAGTGGACACATATCCATTCAGAGCCTTGGTGAACTCTCATCCTAGGATCAAACCATACGCATCGGGAATATCAGCCACCTGAATGTTAATAACCTGCTGGATTCTTGGATCAGAGGCTATCTGCATCTGGATCATGTTAAGTTCTCCTACCACACTCACTTCAGTTCTGTCCAACTGAGTGACTTTTTTCTGGGAATCGGCAGGTGTAATTCCTAGAGCCCGACAAACTCCTAGAGGCATGACGTTGGTGGAAGCTCCAGAATCTAACAAGCAATTGTGAAGGTTTTTACCAAAGATTCAGACCGAGATCAGAAAGGGTGGAGTTTCTGTCTTTCCTTGAAACAAAGTGGGTTGAGTATCCATCTGGGCCACTTGAGCTCTGTCCTTTTCTTTCCCTCTATCTCCAGGAGGTGGATTGGTCCTATTCTGTGTCTGACTTTGTGTATTCACAGACTAGAAACTAGAAGTTTGGCTAACATGCTCACCAGAAGGTTTATCCAATATCTTTGAACTTGCATCGTAAGTGCCTAAGACAACCTTCCTAATTGCAGGAAACCTTAATAACTCAAATGCAAAAAGATTTACCTTTAGTTTCTTAAATTCCTCTGCAACGTATGAAGCCATCTGCTCCTCACTCATATCAGTAAAGACTTCCTTAGGTGATTCCTTCACCTTATCCTTGCCAGACTGAACAATCTTTTCTTTTTGTGGCTCCGTTTGAGAATGTCTGTCCTTCGAAAGATACTGCTTGGAAACATGTGGATAAGACGGATTATTGCTAGCATTAGGATCCGGAGGGGTACTGAAGTTGTTGGGAGGAATGGAGGTGGTGTACGGTCCTCCAGGCTGTGGGCGTCTGTGAGGCATATCCCTCAATCCCTGTCTCTGAAACATCTGAACTTCCTCAATATAAGTCTCCTCCTGATCGAGAGGGCCATTATCATTCACTGTATCTTCATTAAACAACCGAGCTACTTCGTCCCCATTACAAATCTGATCTGTTTCATCTTTCTGGGAATCAGGTTCTTCTGGTACATTTTCCTTGCTGGCTGGAAAAGGAGCATGATTCAATACCAGCACAGGAGAATCATAGGAGTTAGAGGGAACAATCTCCTGCGCATTTATATTGTTCTCTACCTCATACTGAAAGATAGAAGCCGCAGTCTGGAACTCCGGACATTCCAATTCTGAATGCTGACTCATTTTATGGAGTCTGCACCATCCTGATAGGGCTGCTTCTACGAGATACACACCAGTAGGAGGTTTGTCCTGGCTGACTGGCTGGTTCGCAGATTGATTGACAATCTGATTTGTAGGCTGATCCAATGGGGTGGGAACTCCTCCATTATTAGGCCCTGTATTCCAAGTTCTGTTCTGTCCTTGTGATGGCCTTTTATCAAATCCTGGCCTTTTATCAAATCCTGACCCACTTCCTTGGACCCTATCAAAGTTTTGCCTCCTATCATTGTTGAAACCTCTATCCTGGTTGTAACCTCTGTCATTATAAAATCCTCTGTCATTGCGTTGTCCTCTGTCGAAATTCTGCCCTTGCGAGAACTCTCTGTTCTGATTAGATTGCATTCCCTTTTGAACAGCCTGTAGTTGGCTATTCTGATTTCTCAAGTAAGTCACTTCTAGATTTAACTTCTTTATTTGTTCAGCCATTTCATCAATCCTATCCTTATTCGGGTCTCGGTAGGGAGGCTGGTTTGGGCTACTCAGAGGTTGGACAGGCACTGTGGCAGATCCCAAAGACTGATGCAATACCTCAGAATTCTGCAAGTAAGCAGGGAAGCCATTCGGTTGGGATTGGTACACGGGCTGATTTATCTGTTGTTGTGGAAAATTCGCCATAGGAGAAATCTGGTTCATGGGGTGACCAGGGTGTGGTACCATCGATAATTGGGGAACCGAATTCATAATAGGGGTATGATTGGTGAGAGCCTGATTTACTGCCTGAATCTGGTTGGGATGGGCAACCGGTCCCAGAGAAGGCAATGGCCCAGTCAAGTGCTGTCTCAAATCTGTACTAAGCTTGACAGCCTCTGTGTAAGCATCAGCCAAAGTACCTGGAGGGTTTGGTCTCCATTTCAGAAAAGTTGCTGTCAAGCTATCTAGAGCTTCATAATAGACCCCCAGGGCAGTACCATCATCTAGAACATATGGGTCTTGTAATCTAGTGAACGCACGATGGAACCTATTATTAAAACTGGCTATGGGTTCATTAACCTCTCTCTTGACCTTGATGAATTGTAAGTATAATTCATTGGCACTGACAGGTATTTGAAACTTCTGCAAAAAAACCTTTTCAAGGTCACTCCAATTTTGAATCGAACCAGCAGGGAGATGGTTGTACCAGTAAAAGGCTTCTTCTCCTAGTGAATAAGGGAACAGCCTACAAGCAACATCCTCATGGACAATTCCCCTATCTTTAAGGCAATTTTGGAAAATCCTTATGTGCTCTTCTACAGTTCTGTTTGGGTCATTTGCATGGAATTTTGAGCAGAAATGCTCAGGATTTTTAGGCATTACATTGTAAGCACCGAAGGACAAAGGTGATGGATTATTGGCAAGGAAAGCCATTGGTAAGAGTGGGGGTGGAGGTTGTGGTTGGTTAATGGTAGGCTGAGGCTGTTGAAGAGGAACCTCTTCAGGAACGGGTATGGCTTCAACCTCAGGATGTGAAGACGTAGATGATGTTGGTGAAGGGATAGGTAATGATGATTCTCCCCTATATGAGGATGTGGATGATGTTGGTGATGGAGCGGGCGATGATGATTCTCCTCTCCCTCTAGTCCTCCTTGAACTATTGGGAAACCGAAGTTCCTCTAAATCTTCTTCTCTGGCGGTAGATCTGGTGTTTCTCCTAAATCTCTCTGGAGAGATAGCGTTCAAGAAACGATCCAGTGTGCTCATTCAGGCCCTCCTTCTAGCACCAATCTATTGATGGTGTTTTCTGCACAGCAACAACTCAGACAGAATACAAAATCCTATCTCTCTTGAAAGGTAATCTTCAATAATGAATTACTGAAAATCGCCCCAAGGTCTCTCGGGTGTTAGATCATAACATGCATAAAACAACTCAGATGAAATGTGAAATTGCTGGTAATCACAATCGGACCTTACTACAAGCAAACCGTATCCTCTCAATTTATCAGATCTGACAATATGATGGTCTTGAGTCCTTAATCTAACTGAATAATAAAGAAATTGCAAAAGATAGGGGTGCAAGGAAGTAACAAAATCTAAACTATTGCAGGGACAAGCAATGCAAATGACAAATATCTGGAATGGACCTATCTTAAATAACCAATTCTGTTAGACCCGCAAGGCAATCTTACAAAACGATGCAATCTTAGAGGAATACAGATTTTCAAATCATGAATTTACATCTACAACCCGAACTTAAGCACATTTGAATATCACGGTCGAGGTTGACTACCCGGCCACTGACCAGATGATTCTTTGGGGTATAGACCCGAGAGATAGCTACAAACATTCCAAATATAAAATCACATACACTATTTATCAACCAAACTAATTTATTTCTGAATATTAAACCACAGATCACCAAGCAATGTAAAAGATAGAATAAAGAGGCATGCAAGATGAGATAACACAAAGGATTTCACCGGGAAAACCACAATGCGCTGTTGGTAATCACCAAATGCTGCAACAATTCAACTGTTCTGAATATGGTATTTGCTTCAAGAAATTCTAAAATACTCTAACTATTGCTCCTGCTAATCTCTATTACAGTCTTGCTAATGTCTACCACAAATTTCTGAATTGAACCCTTACAATGAGGCAAAAATGCCAACTTATACCAAAATTCCCCCTCAAAACATGTCGGCCCAGCCAAACATTTTACAAAATAAATAAAACCGCCAGAACAGGTCGGCCAAGGAAACAAACTAAGGCACACATTTAATGCCATCATCCAAGTCGGCCAAGGCACAGTCCCCAAGGAAGTCCGGTCCAATGCATGCCCTATAAGAATAGGGAAGCACAAATCTCGAGATAAACACTAACTGCTGCTTCCTTTGTCTTTCCTCTGCGCTGGTGACCCTTGGACCTTCGAGAAAACTCCCTCCAGCTCAGCAATAGGTGGCAACGGCAAAACCCTGAGCCGACATTTAATTGCATCAATTCCCTCATTGGACCGCTCAACAGTTTTCTTCCAATCCGTCATGCTGGTCATGTACCTGTCTATTATTGCCAAGTATGTAGCTGCATCATCAAGCAAATGGGAGGTGACAGCTCCATCAGATTCTGGGGCATAAACCTCATGCCACCATTCCTTCAATTGATCTAAGCTCAGATATTTGGGAGCTATTTTCTTCCTCCCTGTCATCACCTCAAAGAAAGCTATGCAACCATCATAAATTGCAGTGAGGTCAGCCTCAATTGATTTTCTCCGTTTTTGTATCTTCTTCAGGCCTCCCTGCCTGATCTGCAATGCCTCGAACCACTCCCATGGTTCATCCAATCTGGCAGAGGGAAGGATTCCATCCTTGCCCAACTGTTCTTTGCCATGCCCTAGAATAATCCTTGACTTCTGCAGCAGGAGGTCAATATCATTTTTATCTTGAGAGAGGATACTCTCTAACAGTTCCTTTCCTCGGACTGCATCCCTGCCCACAGACAGGATCTCTTTGATAGCTTCATCCCCTTGTGCCTGAACACTCATCAACCAATCGGTAGCAGCCTATGCAGAAGCCTTCATCTTTTCAATTCTGGAGATTGTCTCCTTTGGTAGAAATCCCTGAGTAGTAGAGGAGGACGGATGGAGAGATTGTAGAGGCTTCATGACCTCTTCCAGACATTTCCTCAACCTTTCATTCTCTCTTTTCAGTTCTCGTTTTGACTGGGTCTCCTTCTTCAGTCTGTCCACAATCACAGCACTTGACCCTTCGAATTCCTCAATATCCTGCTCTAAGGAGGCCGGCCCAAGGTTAATGGTTTGGACGTTGTAATCCTGGCCTGTCACCTCATCTCTCATTTTGTCTGCAGCAGGGGTGGCAATGTGAACCACTCGGTTATGCACTTCATCTCTTTCTACCCGAGAAATCACCTTTGCAGCCTTCTTCTTCTTCCCTTTACCAATCTGAGATAACATCTCATCCCAGTCAAGAGGAGTGTCCTCTACTATCACCTGCTTCTTCTTTGTAATCTCTTTCTCCAGCCAATCCGGGGCTACGGGGTCTGTCCGGATTCCCTCTGTTCTGGTTTCTCTCGGATCGTTTGTGGCTTTCTCCTCTTCTGCTACTGTCACCTCGACTTCCTCTTCAGTTGTTGCCTTGTCATCTTCTTTCTCCGGAGGTTGTTCACCTTGGTCGGTCTCCTCAAATCCCAACTCAGGAAGCACCGGCGATGCAGTTCTAGCGGGGATGCTTTTCTCCGGCTCAGGCGATCCGCGGCCTTTCTCACTCTCCGGGGAGTCCTCGTACTGTACCAAGGGAGAAGTGTGCCTTTCCTCTGTTTCCACCTCGGGCTCGGCAGCCTCATTGAATAATGTTCCTTCTTTAAACGCTTCTGCCTCTCCGCTGATTTCCTGCTCATCCGGATTCTCCGGTTCTGGTATGTTCTGTGAAGGAGAAACAGGTTTATCTTGCTCCTTAGCTAGCAATATTGGAGAAGAATCCTTTGGCTGCACAACATCCTTTGGGGAAGGGGTTCTAGATTTTTTGGTATACACCTTAGTCCTTTCCCCTCCGGAGCTCTCTACATCAACAACTGGAGGTTCATCCTCCGAAGTAGTTTGGCCTTTCTTCTTGGCAACCCTTGCAGTTCTGGCCCTCTTGGGCGGTGGAGGAACATCCTCCTCTTCAACTTTCTCTGCCTCCTCCTCATCTGAGGACTTGCTGATAATCAGGGTCTTCCACCTGCGTTTGCCGATAGGTTTCCTTTTTGCTGCAGGTTGAGACCCCCTAGGACTTCTGACCTTGATTTTGAAGGGAGAAGCCTTGGTTGTTTTCCCTTTGGGG
>VDFB02168876.1:0-18619 GCA_007258455.2 Sequoia sempervirens
ATTTATCCTTGAATTCAATGTATGAGAAAGGAGGCATCAAGTTTTCCACCTTGCATCTTGAGGGTTTGGCCCACAAATGGTGGTATCATGGTATGGTAATTCCAGGGCATGGCTCCATTAGGATCTTGGAAGAATTCAGTCAAAGATTGAAAGAGAGATTTGATAGGAAAAATACAAAGATTCATTTTTGAGAATTAGCACGGTTGAAGCAAGAGGGAAAAGTGGAAGTCTGTGTAGCGAAATTTGAGAGACTTTCAGTGATGGTCCCTAATGTGACAAAAAGAAGACTCATAGTCCTTGGGTGATCCCACAATACTGGTTTACAATTTTTGGCCAAACTAGACAATGAAATGATTTTTTCCAACTAAATCTTCACTTTCGAGCACCTATAGTGGCTAAACTGTGAGGAATTTGAAGATGATGCAAACCAGTGATTTGTGACATTTTTTCTGTAGATTTTAAATATATTTTTTTCAAAATTATTGGAATCAGATTGCACTTCTTTTTCCATCTGCTTTGAAAACTATTTTTTTTTTAGTAAACACCATTTTTAAGGAGTGATGCTCACCGTATACAACATAACTTTTTTCCATGAAGGATAATTTTTTTTTTTTTAATTTAGATTTATAACTATGATATCTAGCACTTTCATTTAATTTCATGATGTTTTTGTTGAATATTTTTCATTGATAAGTTTGAAGTTAAACCGATTACAATTTGAACATCACGGCGGACCATTGTCTAACATAACTTTTTTTTGTATCGCTTGTGAGAATTCAATTTTTTGTTGGATCAGGACTCAATATCTAGTGCACTAATATTTTTCAATTTTTTTTTGATAATCTACTACTTTCCACATTAATGCTTGAGAATAAGAAGCGATTTTCAGTGAAAACCTGTGTTTGTGAAACTAAAAAAACAAATACATAATAGAAACAAAACATATTAAAATTATATTCATTTTATTAGCTCATTTGGGGACTACCATCATCAGGTTGGGTCTGAACAGAGTCTCCTCCCATTTTCATCCTCCCAACTTGAGCTTCAAAGGGAAAAATTCTGGAGAAATTTGGTGCCAGAGGGGGAGAAGAGGGGAAAAGCGGGGTTCAAGTGAACCCCCCTTTCCACTAAGTTTTCCTTTTTTTTTCATTCCGAGAAATATGGAATATGGTGGGACCCAACATTAAATAGCTTTGTTCGAAGGGGGGTTCGAGTGAACCCCCATTGGGTTCGCGCAAACCAAAAGTTTGTTTGAAACCCCAAAAACCAAAATTTTCTCCACGGGGGTGTTTTTTGCACTTTTCATTCCTCACTAGAATTGTAAACAAGTTTTGTGGGTTTACCCGCTTTTTATTGAAGGCCTATCTGAACCCCTCAAAGGATTGGTGAGGGAATTTGATCCAAACTCACTACAAGATGCTGTTAGGAGAGCCTTGAACTTGGAAGACTTAGTGGCTAAGGACAAGTCATATTCCATGAAAGCACCTCCTATTGTGCCAAGGAAGTTTCCTCAAAAGGAAATTCTTCCACCTAGGGCATTACCTCCCAAACCCAAAAAAACATAGGTATCTAAGAATGAGCTCCAAAGGAAAAATTTGTGTTTCACATGTAGGGATCCATGACAACTAGTCACTGTTGTTTGGGGAAGGTCTAAATATACTATATTGAGGCAGTTTCAAATGAGGATTCATAGAATGAAGAAGTTGATCTAGAGATTATTGCAAATGGAGATGAGCAAAAAACTCAAGAGGGAGGGCACCTAGGGGGCACACTTGCAACACTATTAGGAGCACCTAGATATCATTCATTTTGGGTCAAAGGAGTTTTTGGGGACAATGAGTGACAATTTTGATTGATAGTTGGACCACCCTCAATTTCATTGATGAGAGATTGGTGGCTAAGATGGGATTGAGGACTAGATATTTTGAAGGATTTAATGTCATGGTGGCCGATGGGTATACTCTACCATGTACTTGAAGGATCCAGCAATTGGAATTGACTCTTGGCGGTCATAAGATTAGGGATGATTTCTATGTGATCCACATAAGCGACACAAAGGTGGTTTTGGGAGTGCAATAATTGTATTCACTTGGGGAATATACATGAAACTATCAAACTATGGAGCTGAAGTTCAAATATAATGGGAAGGAGGTAGTCCTTCGTGGCCTTTCTAATGGAGTTCCCGTGGTGGTTTCAACCAAGAGAATAGACAGAGCTTTGTGTAGAGATCAAGTAGTATGGGAAATTGAGTGCTTGATTAAGGATACAGGGCCTTCCAAGGAAGGGAGGTCCTATCATATTGATATTCAGCCTATCTTGGATAAACATAGTAAAGTTTTGATGACATTCCTCCTATTTTAGTCCTGAAGAGGGGATTCCAACATGTGACTAAGCTTGAAGAGGGGGAAAAACTAGTCATCACTACTCCTTATCACCATCCTTGTGCATATAAGGAAGAGAGAGAGAAGATAATTAAGGAGTTGCTAGACATGGAGCATATACATCCAAGCTCTAGCCCATTTGCATCATTTGTGATTTTGGTTAAGAAGAAAGATGGGACATTGAGGATGTGTATTGACTATAGAGAGATCAATAGGAAGACAATAAAAAACTACTACTCAATTCATTGGATCGATGAGTTGATAGATGAGCTTCATGACATGACATACCTCTCCAAAATTGACTTGCAATCAAGGTATCATTAGATAAGGATGAGATAGGAAGAGGCACACAAGACAACTTTCACTTGCCATTATGAACATTATGAGTTTTTGGTCATGTCATTTGGGTTGACCAATACCCCTGCTACTTTCCAGTCATGCATGAATCAGGTATTCATTGTAAAATTGAGGAAATTTATATTGGTTTTCTTTGATGTTATATTGATCTATAGTAGGACATAGGAGGATCATTTGAAGCATATAAATGAGGTACTTGGCATTCTTGAACAACATTCATTCTATGCCAAGGTATCTAAATATGAATTCAGCTTGACTGAAATTTTGTATTTGGGGCATAAGATTAGTGCTCAAGAAGTTAGTGTTGATGAGGAGAAGATTAAGGCAATCCAGGAGTGGCCCAGACCTATAAATTTGTCACAATTGAGAGAATTTGTGGGATTATGCAGCTACTATAGGAGGTTTGTGAAGGGATTTTTATAACTTGTAGCTCCCTTGACCAATTTGATGAAGAAAGAAGCATTCTCTTGGAGTCCTACAACACAACAAGCTTTTGATAAGCTCAAGGAGGTAATGAGTACATGTCCTATCTTGGCTATTCCAAATTTCTCACTTTCTTTTGTACTTGAGTGTGATGCTTTAGGAGAGGGTATTGGAGCAATTTTAATGCAAAATAGACATCCTATAGCATATGAGAGTAGGAAGTTAAAGGATTCAAAGAGGAGCTTCTCTATTTATGACAAGGAGATACTAGCTATCATGCACGCACTTGCCAAATTTAAACAATACCTAGTGTGTGGGAAGTTTGTGGTCAAAATGGATCATAATAGCCTCAAATTATTCCTTGAAATCAATGTTACTTGAATGATAGGTAGCAAAAATAGGTAAGTAAATTTTGACATTGAGTATGTGAGGGGAAAAAACACTGTGGTGGTTGATGCACTCTCTAGGAAGCCTTATTTTTGCTCTATTTCTGATATATATGTTGATTGGAAGGCAGAAATAATAGTTGAATATGCCAAAGATTCATTTGCTATTGACACTTTAGATGGAAAGTTGCATGATGATAGATACAAGGTGGTTGAAGACCTCATCTTTTACAAACATTGTGTGTATCTTGTACCAAAATCTAAGGTGAAGGAGAGGATTTTGAGAGCTTGTCATGACACACCTCTTGTTGGTCATCTAGGTTTCTACAAGACATACAAGCAAGAGAGCACTTTTCATGGAAGGGACTAAAGAATGATGTGTTGCAACATGTTAGGGAGTGATTGGTGTGCTAATAAAACAAGACCGGGCATGTTTTTCTAGTTGATTTGTGGCAGCCCTTACCCATTCCAAATAAAAAATAGGAGAGAATTTCCATGGATTTCATTACTAGGCTGCCTAGGGTGCAAGGTAAGGATTGTATCTATGTGGTGGTTGATAGGCTTTATTTTTTAGAGAGATATTTAGACTTCATGGGCTACCCAAGAACATTGTGAGTGACATGGACAGTATATTTATCAACTTGCTTTGACAAGAGCTCTTTCAGTTGACTCACATAGAATTGATTCCAAGCACTAGATATCATCCACAAATAGATTGATAAACTAAAATTGTGAATAAATGGATTGAGGGCTACCCAAGGAACTAAGTTATATGGCATAAAACAACTTGGATTAAGTGGTTACACTTAGGGGAGTTTTGCTACAACGCCACACATCACATCTCTATAGGTATGTCACCTTTCAAGCCACTTTATGGTTATGATGCTACTTCATTGATGAGTTTGATCCTTACAGATAGTAGAGTCCTCAGAGCAAGGGATGCGGTGGAAAAAATCATGGATATTTTGAATGCCCTTAAGGACAATTTGCACTATTCCCAAAACTATCAAAATATGTATACAGATGAACATAGAACAAAGAGAGTTTTTGAGGTTGGCGATATGTTTTACTTGAGATTGCAGCCCTATAAGAAATCTACCCTCAAGGGGAGTGGTGGAGAGAAGTTGAAACCAAGGTTTTATGGACCATACCTAATCCTAAGGAAGATTGGAGAGGTTGTATATGAACTGGACCTACCTAAAGACAACATGATTCACAATATATTTCATGTGTCATGCCTCAAAAGGGCACTTGGACAGTAAGTCACACCCTCATTGGAGCTGGCCCCTCTTGATGATGAAGGAAAATTGATACTTGAATATGAAACAATTTTGGATGTGAGGGAGAAAAGGCTAAGGAGCAAGGTAATCTCAAAGTACTTGGTGAAATGGAAGAACCTACCTATTGAAGATGCAACTTGGGAAGGTGTGGAGATTTTTGAGCATCCAAGTCTAAGGTTGCTTGAGGACAAGCAATATTTGGGAGGCGAAGAAAATAATAAAAAATATAAATTAAGTAATAAAATTCAATCTAGGTCGACCTAAATTAAATATGTTTAAATAATATTATAAGGAATAAATTAAATTAAATTAAAAAATATTGGACGACCTACTTTAGGACCTAGTGCCTATGATTTGGTAGGTATAAATACTTGTGTTGCCAACTAGGGAAAGAAATGAAGATTTTTGGATGAATTTTAGGTGCTATATTTGCAGGACGAAAACCCTGTTGTATGCACATGGAGGTTAGGGAGTTTATGAGAAAGAATACCCTTGTGCTAGTGCATCTCTGTGGGGGAAAATTCAAGTTGAGTTTGTGGGGTTGTTATAAGCTGAAGGCGAAGTTCAGATCTAGGCACTCAAACTGATTGGTAGCAGCATCCAAACACACAGATTTTAAGATCAACAATAAGGAACTCGATTAGATTACTTTAAATCATATTTTTTATCACCTTAGGAGAGTAAGGGTTTTAGGGTTTCACGCCTCAAAACCCTAGGTGGGAAATATTGTGAAGCTTGTGCAAATCTAGGGTGGAAAGTCCAAGGAATATCTAATTTGCAATCAGATCATGGATAGAAAAAGGAGTTAGGGCCCTCACAAGGAGCCCCCGTATATGATGCCCCCACCTAATAGCTAAAAACCATTGGTTGATTATCTATCCCTAGAACAGTTGTAACAACTCCATTGTAAGGTCTTTGATTTTGTATTAAAGATCCAAATTAAACTATCTCTTGCAACTTGTCCATTATTATGCTTTTGTATGAACTCAATTTGATCCTAGATAATTTCATATTAATCTATTTTCTATATACTTGTCATGTAGTGTGTGCATAATATTAGTGGCTAAGATGTTCTTTCTATACACTGTTGATTCATTTGTGTTATTGTTGCTTTACAAAGCTGACTATGATGTATGTATTAACCTTAGCTTCATGATTTTGAAATAGGTTAAGTTTGTATACAAACCCTAGGTTTATTATATCCTTCTAGTCTAGTTCTCTTATAGAAATGACTAAGAGTTTGGTCTCTTGGAGAGTGTATCTACTACCCTATTGTTCTTTCCATTGATATACCTGATATCAAATCCATAGTCCTATAACTTGCTTGCCCATTTTTGCTACCTATCATTGAGGTCACATTGTGATAAGAATATCTCAATCAATTTTCCAAAGAGTCTCCCTGCCTTTCAGGCATAAACAATAGGTTGTTTCCAAGGAGAATACCCATGTTGTAGTTATTAGACGAGAGATGGGCACGTCGTTGGAATCCTGAGGAGGTTTTTGACATGTTGCATAGAGAGAGATCTCAAGATTTGGCATTGAAACCTTGTTCTGCTATAATAATCATATACAGTGCATTTGATGTTGCTGTCGTTGTGTTTTGTCATCCGTTTCAAGCAATGAGAAAATGGAGGGAAAGGTTTCATTCAACCATTGGAGAGTTTTAGATGCCCAAAAACTCTTGTATGTTTCCTGGGGTTTCTAGATAACAGGTGCAGCTTTGTCTCTCTTGTCTTCAGTGGGGCAGTTAGTCTTAATGTAGTATCGCAGTGACAGTGATACCTTTGAGAAGTGCACTGTAGATGACAGTTATATATCTCTTAAAATGTTTTTTTTAAAGAGAATGTAATGATAGCCCATAGTCCTTTGCATGTGTGCAGCTTAAAGGATAGTCTGTGACCAAAAAATAAGTGACAGTCTTCACTTAGCAGACCACCATGATGTTAAAGTTCCTTCCTGAGAATTCAACAAATAATGGATACCATTTTCTTTCATTTTTATCAAAATGTGTATGAGGTGTACTCTTCTATTCAAGCCATGTAAACTCGTAAACTTTGAAAAGGCCAAAGAGAACTCAGATATACCATTTATGAACTATTTGATACTATTGATCATGACTATTCAATGACAGTTGAAGATCATAATCAACATAGTAGTCCAAAGAAGACAGTCATATCAATAAGGACAGTTGGTAGTGCCTAATGAGGAGTTTTCATAGTCTCTTTCATGAGATGATAGAGGTGGTAAAGGATAGAATGTAAGTCCATTTTAAGCATTAAGATGGGTTTGTTGATTTCAAGAGAATAGCAGTTTTTGGAAAATCTGTTTAAGGACAACATTACAAGAAGACCTCTAAGATGCCTAGAAAGCATTTTTGTAAAAGGACAGTCAATACAAATGATCACAATGTGTCATCATAGTATGAGGGAGAAAATTGACTCTTGTGACAAGAAGAAGCTAACTGTGTAAAAGGACTGTTTATAGTGCAAAATGGACATACATCTCAGGAAAGTTGACAGAAAATAAGCAGGTGTGCAATATTGAATGAAGATTGGAATCAATATAGAAATATTGGTAGTGCAAGGAGTAAATGCTGTCACAGACTTTCAAGAAAGTATCAAAAGCTACTTGAAAGTGATCAAACAGTCATAGGTAGGCAGACTACAGTTTGAAGGGAAGTCATAGGACAACATGATGATAGGACAATATAGTTCATAAATAACAGCCCCTATATAAGTCAATTCAAAAGAGGATAGATAAAGCCATATAAAGTGATACATCCCATGAAACCCTTGTTATTACAAACTTTGGACAGTTATATGTATGAGTAAAAGAAAAGGCTACATGAATTAAAGGGAAGTCATATACAAATTATGAAGACTTCATATTACAAGGATAGTGAGCATATAGAAATGATAAGGTTTTTATGCCAAAAGACAGATGAGATTCATGATGTTCTAGATACATTTCATGTGATGTTTGAACTTCCACTTGACAAATTTGGAGCTTATACCATTTCAATGGAAGTTGCAGCATCTGATGTTTCAGTAGTTGAGCTATTGTAAAGGGAACGCCATTGGAGATGAATGAAGACAGTGGACAAAGACTGTACAGTCCCAAAGACAGTGTCATCACAATGCTGTTCATTTTGAAAGAAAACAGGGGACAAAAAATTGTGTAACAACAGTCTTTTTGAGGTTCCAACAAGAAGTCCATTTCAATGAAAGGAGAATGGGAAACTATGGAGATGGATAGAGCCTCCAAATGGTGAGATTCCCCTTCCTCCAAGTGAGTACCAAAGACTCACTGCAAGTATAACACTGTTGAATCTTGCAAGAGCTGTGGCCTACAAGGAAAATGCCACTACAAGGATGGCAGTTTTTGCTCAATAGTATTAAAAACTGCAGATGATGGATGAAGAGAATAGAAAGTGCACTGCAAACAATATGGTGCAAGTAAATTTCTCACACATAGTACAACTCATTAAAGAGCTATTAGAGAGGAAGATTCATGCAATTACCAACATTAAGCATTCATCCACTGTTTCCACTAATCTCTCTTTGATGAGGCTTGAGGATGTTCCATTGTTGGATAGAGGTGTTGGATCTATAGGTGAGGAAGAAATCTCACTAGATCCATCATGAAAGCATTCATCTACAAATGATATTGATTTTGGAAAAACTATGACAGTGAAACAGGAAAATAGTGGCAACGTTGTGATGTTTTCTCCAGGACAGTGCCTCCAATGAATGCACAATGGCTGCTTATTTATGTGACAGTCCAGAGAGAAGTTATGCACTAAAGCAAGGACATCCAAGCTAACAAAAAAAACCCTAGATACCAAATGCAATCTTACAGTGTAGAAGACAGTGAAAATCAATGTTATAACATTGAATATTATATTCATGTAGAGACATTGAATATGATAGTCTGGAGATGTTTAAAAGGGCAGTCTTCTACAATGTGAAAACCCTCCATTGAAGTGGAAAATGATGAGTATGTTTATGAGTGTAAAGGGCAACAGGGATGGCATAGATCTTTTGAAGTGGAACTGTGGTTTGAAAAGGCATAACATAGTTGTAGACACCGAAATCTGGTTATTAGCCTGCGACTTCTATATTCTTCATAATTCTTATTATTCATGGTCATGATTAAATAATGTCAATTATTTAATTAATTCATCTTAACATTAATTCTTCTATTAATTAAATAATCTTAAATATTTAATTAATTCACACTTTTCTTTATTCTATCTAATTAATTAAATAAATGCTTCTTATTTAATTATCTTACTAATTAACCTTATCCGTCTGGTCAAATTAAATAAATCATTATTTAATTTATTCTTTATCATATTTCAACTATAATTAAATAAAGTCATTATTTATTTAATTATTCATTTAAAAATCCCCTTATCACTTAATTAAATAAATCTTATTTATTTAATTATCCTTCGAATATCGAGTCTTGAATTAAATGAATTATTTAATTCACAAATTCTATTTTAACACATTCTTCTATATTTTAGATAATTATGTGAGTTATCTAAGTATTCACTTTTACTCAACTCGACATCTATTTTAATCGTTCAGTTAACTGTTGATTTATTAAATGGTGAAGTCAGGTCTCTTCTAGTCTAACCGTATGCAATCGTCCACTTCTAACTCAATTGCGTGTACATGCGGATTAATTAAATATTCTTATTTAATTAATTAAGTGTTGTGCGTTCATTCGAACAGAGAGTTGCTTTAATCAATCTTTATCTTTGTCATGCAAAGATATTTATAATGTTTTCGAATGCCGAACTGAAGATTAAATCATTTAATTAATCTTTAATTCTATTTCTGATTCGAATCACTCGTGTCAATTCTATCAGTTATCTGAATGCATGTCTAATCAGTCAATCTCAACCGTCTGTTGATCTTTCAATCTTGGCCTGTCGTTCGAATAATCAATTTTCTATAAATTGATTTGTCATTCTTCATTCCAATCTCTCTCGAGAATTTGTTAACTTTTGAGAGCACTTTTGTCTTGAATCTTCGATATTTTGCTAATCACTATCTTAGGCTATACTTGCACGAACTTGAAAATCTGAGGGCAATTATACCACACAAGAGAAATGGAGAAGGGCAATCAAGATAATTCATGGAAATACGTGTGAAAATTGGTGAGATTGTTCTAGTTTTAATTACGTTTTTACTTTCCCATGTTCTTTGTTGCTTAACGTATGAATTTGCATTCTAGATTTAGTATTGTATGCATGTGTGCTTCTTACGATCTAATCTTGATTCTGGTGTGTCTATTGTGCAAAAGCTCTTATTTGGCGTTACATTTTGCTGAACCCGACGTGAAGACACCATCTTTGCGAATCCGTAGATCTTTTAATTTTTTATTTTGCAAATTTTTTGTACGGAATGACGCATGTGAAGTTTCTGCACGGCAACTGATTTTCTGAACCGCATGTGAAATTTCTGCACCACAATTGATTTTCCAGAACCGCACGTGAAGTTTTTGAACCGCAATTAAGTTTATGAACCGCATCTGACAGAGAAACGACGCATCTGGAAATTCTTGAATCGCAAGTGATATCCCGAGCCGCAACTGAAAAATAAACGACGCATCTGACTGGTAACAAAATGACACAATTGACTGGTAAAATTTTATTTCTGCTTTCGGCAATCTGGAATTTTCAATTGATTTTCGTGTTACTGATATTTGATTTTCAGCGTGTGGCCATTTGGAGTTAACAAGCTTTTGCAGGATGATTGGCGAAGACAAAATTGAAAATTACTAATGATATCTTCTGCAGGACGCTTGTCGAAGACCCTAGTTAAATTTTGAAACAGATTGTTTGGTAGCTAGCAAATCTTTCATTTGGTTAAAATTAACAAGTGTCTACTGTGTTTGGTGCGAAAGCACAAGTCTGGTTACCCTTACGATTTGGTATATCGAAGTATCCTCTCCCCTTGCGCATCCATGCGATCCTGGGTGTAAGAGAAACGGTTACCAACTCTAGAACTTGGGCCTGTTCTAGTGGGAAAAAGTACTCACCCCAGAACGACTCAGACCGGTAGCACCCTGAACCCGAGGGACTTCCAGCCGGTATACAAAAGTGGGTTCTTGGGGAAACCCCAAGAATCATGAGTGTGGTTCCGACGAGATGGATCCGAAAGGGGACTCGCACCGTATGGATCACACCCCACGAATGGAATGCCCGAATTAAATACCCTTTGTTGTAGAGACCAACCTATTTGTGGCCGTTGCTTGGTATTAGTGCAGGGTACGGTATCATGCCGGAAGATTACTCACTACTGATCCCCTTGAGTAGAGATAGCGGTTCTTGGGATGTCATTACCCAATGAATTCGGAATTGGTGTGCTCGAAAGAAGTTAATCAGCCGTGGAGGGGAGCCAATGCCACCAAATTCCTAAGCTATCCACTCTCGAGAAGGAAAGGTGTTTATCACCAATCCGGGGTATAACTGGTGGGCTATACCAAGTATACAAACCCTAGGCCTTTGGTCTATTAGGATGTGCTTGTCTGTATCACTTTAAACATTCTTGGAGTCCAAAATCGAAACTGAAAACACTTTGTCTTACGATTGTCTTTGATTGTCATAATTTGATCATAGAAAACTGGGTCAATTTAAATTTCATGTCACTGAAAATTCACAAAGAGTCGCAATTGTTCACCAGAAACACGCATCTAATTTTTAGAGTCGCATCTATTAATTTTGAGTCGCATCTGTAAGTTTTGAGTCACATCTGAAAGTTTTGAGTCGCATCTGTCAGTTTGGCTCGCATCTAATTTATATAGGTCGCATCTGGTTGTTTTGAGCCGCATCTATAATTTCTGAATCATGCATGTCAGTTTGACTCGCATTTGTTTTAGAAACACCGCATGCATTATATTCTGATCGCATCTGTCAGCTTGAGTCGCATCTGGTAATTTTGAGTCGCATCTGTCAGTTTGAACCACAACTGTTAAAATTGAAATGCATCTGTCTGATTACCAGAAAAACCAAAATTCACTATCACTGTCCAGTTAGCAGGGTTATACCAGTTTTCAGTGGTCTTCATACAAACAGTCGTCGAAAACAGAAACCTGAAACGATTTGCTCAATTTTGCATCCTTTAGGTTCATTTAGTCATTACCATAGTTGTCTTCAGTTAGAGTTTAGCTTCATCATAGGGTACATATCACCTTGCATTAGACTTTTAGAGAGGTCACTTTTACAAACTTTAGGAGTAGTCCACCATCTATACTCTAGAAAGGTCATAGTGTCAATGAAATCAGTCATTGAACCTAGTCTTATCATCATATACTTTGTCCTACAGAGAGTCGTCCTAGCTCATCAGTCTCGTCAGGAAACTCAACTTGTCTTTGATCTTCATCCTACATTGGTTCCTTGACTTAACTAAATTGACACTTTGGTTTGACTTTAGGTAGTTGGTCCCTTCACCTTGGGTTTACAGAATTGATCATTTTAGGGTCTCACTTAGACTTCTTGCACCTTTAGAGTCTAGACTAGTATCATCATAGGACATCCCTTATTTCACATAAGAAAACCCCAAAAACATAGAATAGAGTCATATAGTTTCTAGATATAATTTTGCATTTCCCGCATATTGAGCTTGTCTTACATGGTTGAAACTAGGTCTAAGAGAAGAGAGAGAGAAAACATGTCGAACCCAAGCGAGTTTATCAACCCATTTTCTTCAAGACCTCATAAGACTCTATTAGACAAATTTACCACTAGAAACACACAAGGACATGTTACAACAGAAAACATAGAGGCTGCCGCACAAGACCCTGAGTTTGCCTCTTTTGTAGATGAGTACCTAGCAAACGATCGTCAACGGTTCTTAGGAAAATTGCTAGCTTAAGGTGCTACCTTACCTTCAGGATTTGACATTAGTACCTTACAAACTCAACCTACACAAGGGACAAATACCACGACTGCTAGTACTACTATACCTCAAGTCAGCACGACTATGCCATCTAGCACGTCTACACAGAGTACGACAGTCCATACGTCCCCATTTGGTACACCTAATATGACATCGGGATTTAGTTTCACTACAGGGGCTTCATCATCTATTCCCTTCGGTCCTCTTAGCGGGAGTAAAAGACCTAAAACATCAGCCCATACATCTTATGTCGGTGTCACGAGTGCGCAATCAACAACCACACCTACTGCTAGCATTATAGGTACCTTGCCACAGTCGATGGCCATACCTAGTGTTCAGGTCACTAGTACTATACCAAGGATTACACAAACATGGGGCATTCCCTCCTTCCAATATGGCAATCAAAATCCACCTTTCCAGACTAGCAGTCAAAACCAATTTACATTGGTTCCGAATCAGAACCCCTTTTCACAGATTGGTAGTCAGAATCTGTCTACCCAGATTCCAGGCCAAAACTATTTCACATTGGTTCCGAATCAGAATCCCTTTTGTGCAGTGGCTTTCGAGTCATTTACGCAAATGTTAATGATATTGAAAATGCTGCGAGGAATGGAAGATGGAAGCAAAGGAAAGGCGAAGATACTAAATATTGAGTGTTAGGAATATCGATATTTTACCATTATCACAAGGTATTGCACTTTATCATCATTGGGTGGGACTAGCTAATACAAATGGGGGAATAAACTACGAGGATATGACATAAATCAAGGTGTGCAAGGTCATCCACAAACAAATCTTGAGCATTGATAAAATGGATAACATGTTAGTGTCAACTAAGAAATCATTTTCACCAAAGGACATATGCCCATTCCCTTTTGATAGATCATTGTACATGACACCTTTCCCTCATGGATATGTCATACCAAATCTTCCTAAGTACAATGGCAAGCGCAATCCAGTAGAACATATCAGGGAATTTTCTACCATATGCATTGATGTCACTTACGACCCCACGTACCTTATGAGGCTATTTCCACGAAGTCTTGTAGGGGTTGCACTAGAATGGTTTTCGGGTCTAGATTCTGGCATTAGATCATGGGGAGAGCTAGTCGAGAAATTTGTGGAGCAATTCTCCTTCCACATTGACCATGAGATAAATATAGCAACTTTGTGCCACACCACACAAGATGAAGGTGAAACATTCATTGCTTTCTTCCAGAGATGGAGAACTATTTCTAGTAGATTTCCTATCGAGATACCTGAAAAACAAAAGGTTACAATGTTTCAAGAAAACCTTCATCTAAAACTCAGGAGTAACTTAAGGGTACATTGCTGCATATCTTTTTCAGAACTAGTGGAAAAGGGGGTGATAATAGAGAAGGATCTCATTGAAAAGAGTGAACTCAAGATGACAACACCCAATCGAAACACGGTCGTACAAAACACCCCCACCGACAGAAACAGATTATGGTCTCGCAACAAAAATGTCACCAATGATGGGGTGGTTGATGCTAAAACATTACAAGCAAGACCCCTCCTCACATTACAAGGACCTCATACTTTTGCTAACACGCTTAATGCTGTCAATCAACCTCCCAACATGGTCCAAAACACTCAACGTCCACCACCAAGGAGATTCCAGAAACGTGAGTTCACTCCCTTAGGGGAACCCATTGAATCGGTGTTCAAACAGCTGTTACAACACAACCTTATACAACTGCAGGAACCAAGACAATACGATCCAGGACAGTTTAAACCAACTTGGTGGGATGACAACGCTTTTTGTGATTACCATAGGACTAAGGGACATAACCTACAAAACTGTCGACAACTGAAGAACATCATACAGGATCTTGTTGACAAGAGAATCATTGAAGTTAGTGGACAAAAACAAAAGACATCGAACACTGATCATCAAGTCTTTTCAGACCCACTACATGACCATGGGAAAGGAACTGTCCCCAGTTCGAGTACTAAGACCAATATGTCAACCAATTATGCGAATATAAAACATGACTATGATAGTGGCAAAATCATTCATTGCCTTCACGCCGCCAAGGACAACATCAATACCATTACTATCAAGGCTAATCCAGAATGTGCGATCAATACTCATTGTACTAAGTTTGTTATCCAAGGCCCTCCATCACAGCAAGCATCACAACCTTCCAAGTTACAATATAACCTACTTGACCAGTTGGGGAAGACCCCAGCTCAAATTTCAATCTTGGAATTGTTGCGTATCTCCCCCGAGCATCGGTCTATCCTCGATAAGGCTTTACAGAACACCACAGTCCCTAATGACCTTGATGTCAATCATTTCCAGGAGATGGTGGGCTACTTGACCAATAATCATCATGCCACATTTTCTGAACAAGACTATGCCACAGATAAGACAAACCACAATGACCCTTTACATCTGGAAGTCCTTGTTGATGACACCAAAGTTAGATGAGTTTTGGTAGACGGAGGAGCAGGGTTAAATCTATGCACTTTAAAACTAATTAAGGCATTAGGTATTTCAGAAGCATGCATAGACACCACCAAGAGTATTGTCATTAAGGCTTATGATGATGAAGAAAGAAATCAAAGGGGTGGTAAGGCACTTCCTATAGAATTGGTCTCTGCCATTGGCGGAATAAAGGTTCAGGTCTTGAATTCCACTCATATAAACTTTGCTGGGTAGACCATGGATTCATGCCATGAAGCGAGTCCCTACATATCATCGATTGCCTTAAGGTGCCCAGCCAGCGCGAAATAACTATTGGTGATCACGATCCTTTTCGTGCACTAACCTAAAGGACATCCCTCAATGTCAAGTGCCAGTCAACCAAGAGGCCTCATCGTCTAATCCATCTTCTTATGTTGACCCATCCATGCTCACTCGAACATCTATTGCACCTTCACTTCCCACTACTCCTAGGGTTGAGATCCAAGACAAGGGTTGTGGAGAGTATTATATGAAGACTTCCTATTGTGTTAGCCACTTGGTCCCTCCTAAGTCATATGGTTTTCCTACAATAGGTAGGGGACAGTCTATAATCACTATACATGTTCCCCCCACAACAACTTTCACTAAATGGGGTGAATTAAGCAAAGAGGCTGTAGATACAGAAGATGTTACTTCCTGGCTGTATAAGGAAGATAATCAAGAACCCCTTTTACTTGCTCATATTCCTACAAGACTATACGGAAAGGGTTTCAAAATCATGCAAAGCAAAGGATATGATGGACACAGTGATTTAGGCTTAAACCAAGATGGCAGAATTGAACCAATATTTGTTTCTCAGTGGCCAAAAGGAGTAGGGCTAGGGTTTCAACTGATTCATATTGGCGTTCCTAGTACTCCATTACCGTTACTTAAGGAAGTACGTGCTTCTGAAGACATTAAGACATATCACAACCCAATAGACCAAAATCATTCTAACTCACCTGACTCTAATGATTATGAGTGGGATTCCTTATCCTCTACTTCTTCCATGGACCTTGACAAGTTATTTGGAGAACTTGACTTGCTGTTAAGTTCCTCACCAAATCCTTTAAATTCCTGTCCACCAAAGAAAATGACAAAAGAGGAATGGTTTAAACACTACTATTGGGAATCACTTGATCCTACCTCTTGGCAACCTGAGCCACCTCTTTCTAATTGTCAAACCTTGGCATTAGGCCCACCTATTTATCCACCTAGACCCAAACCCAAGAGCAAAAAGGACTTGGTACAAGACTTTTGTGACCACATGAATAATTCAATTTTGACCTTGACTCCATTAGACTTTGATAACTCCGACGATGACATGCCTTTAGTTTATCCCCAACTCATAGATTGGGATCAACAAGATACACCCGTTTTAGATACTTTTGAGAACGACGAAGTGATTGCTGAGTTCCTGGGATTACGTGAAGGCATACTTAATGGGGATCATAAAACTGGTTTTACCATTGACTTGGACAATAAAGCATATTTTGGGGAATCTGTTCAACCCTCTAGTCACAAAAATGAGAAAAAGAATAAACAAGATAAAAGGTGTGAGTCTAAGGTAGAAAGCCATAAAACACCTCAGACCATGAAAAGTAAAAAGAAAGGGCAGCATCGAAGGTGAAAACCTCTGAGAAGCCCCTAAGGATGGGAGGTTTGAACATTCTCCCATTGCCGCGGGGAAAGGTCCTGCCAATACTTTCGTGGAAGAATCAGTAGAAGTCAACATAGGCACAAAAGAGAATCCTCGATTGATTTATTTGGCGGTGTCACTGACAACACAAGAGAAATCAGAGTTCCACAACTTCTTTGAACAAAGACAGATTAATTTTGCTTGGTCATATGCCGACATGCTTGGGTTGGATCCTAAACTTGTTCTACATCACTTGCCTTTACAACCAGATGCTAAACCAGTAAAGCAGAAGTTGAGAAAAATGCATCCACAAATTGCTTTATTAGTCAAGGCGGAACTCAAGAAACTCTTAGACGTTGGTTTCATCAGACCTATTGACTATGCAGATTGGATTTCCAATCTTGTACCAGTTACCAAACCAATTGGGGGCATTCGCATCTACACTGATTTTAGAGATATCAACAAAGCTTGTCCTAAGGATGACTTCCCTTTGCCTAATATAGACATGATAGTTGACATGACAGTAGGATATGAGATGTTGTCCCTTATGGATGGATTCTCAGGATATAACCAGATCAGAATAGCCACTGAAGATCAACCTAAGACAGCCTTCACTTGTCCTTGGGGAACGTATTGCTGGAATGTTATGCCCTTCGGGCTCAAGAATGCAGGAGCAACCTATCAACGTGCCATGACCACTATATTTCATGATTTAGTACACACTTGTATGGAGGATTATGTCGATGACCTTATTGTAAAATCCAAGACAAGGGCACAACATTTACAGGTTTTAGACAAGGTATTTCAGAGGCTAGAGAAGTATAATGTGAGACTCAATCCGAAGAAATGTGTGTTTGGAGTCAAGTCAGGCAAGCTGTTAGGGTATATCATTTCTAGACGAGGCATTGAAGTAGATCCAGCTAAGGTAAAAGCAATTATGGACATGCCACCACCCAACAATCTCAGTCAACTAAGGACATTACAGGGAAGGTTGCAATCTATCGGAAGATTTATAGTGCAGCTAGCAGACAAGACACATCCTTTTCAACATCTACTTAAGAAAGGAGTACCCTTTGCATGGACACCTAGGTGTGACGAGGCTTTTCAACTGATTAAAGAATATTTACTTACACCACCTGTTTTAATGCCACCTATTGAAGGAAGGTCGTTGATTCTTTATATCACAACAACCCATTCATCACTCGGAGCATTGCTTGCACAGAATGACGATGAAGGTCATGAAAGGGCAGTCTATTATATCAGTCGGACTTTGGTTGGTTATGAGCTCAACTATAGTAACATTGAATGTGCCTGTCTTGCAGTAGTATTTGCTACCCAAAAACTGCGACAGTACATGCTAAACCATCAAACAATGTTGATTGCTAAAATAGATCCTCTGAAATATCTTCTTAGTAAGGCAGCATTAACAGGATGACTGGCCAAGTGGGTCATGATACTTAGTGAGTATGATATACAGTATGTAGAGAGAAAGGCTATTAAAGGACAGGTCATTGCTGATCAGTTAGCGGATGCACCCATACAGGCAGATCACCCATTAGTGGCAGACTTTCCTGATGAGTTCATATTCACATTTGACACAAACATAACATGGAAACTGTACTTTGATGGCTCACATACAAATCATGGTTCAGGGGCTGGGATATTGTTTATCACACCAGAGGGTGATTCTATCCCTAAATCATTCAGGATTGCATTTCCATGCACTAACAACATGGCAGAATATGAAGCTTTAGTGATAGGTTTACACATGGC